>PNEQ01022978.1:0-14346 GCA_003012365.1 Medauroidea extradentata
TGATAAATCAATCCTAGAACATATAAAGGAATGTACTGAAACAGAAGCGCGTCATCAGCTACTAGATGTCACATGGTGTGTAACTGTAGAGGAACTCTATGCTTTCATAGGTCTTTTGTACCTTAGAGGTGTATGTGGTGCAAAGAGGCTACCTCTTGCTACTTTGTGGTCCTCACAATGGGGAATTCGCTTTTTTGCCAAGACAATGTCCCGCAATAGGTTTCAGGAGATTATGATATTTATACAATTTGACATAAATGCTACACGATCTGAGCGTTTGTTATAGGACAAGTTCGCCCTGATTTCTGAAGTATGGAATCGTTTCATAAATAATTGTGTATCCAACTACAGACCAGCCTCAAACATTACTGTTGATGAGCAGCTTTTCCTTACCAAATGTAGGTGCAGATTTATCCAGTATATGGCTAGCAAACCTGATAAGTTCGGAATAAAATTTTGGTTGGCAGTTAACGTTAAAAGCAAGTATCTTTTGAATGGTTTCCCGTATTTGGGAAAAGATGAAACCCGTCCTTCAGATCAGTCCCTTTCAGAGAATGTCGTCCTTCGGCTGGTTGAGCTCTATCTAGATACTGGGAGGAACATTACTACAGATAACTTCTTCACTTCACTAAGTCTTGCAGAAAAATTGAAAGCACGCAACACAAGTCTTGTTGGAACAGTCAATAGGGCTAGAAGAGAGATTCTACATGAAGTCAAGACTTCACGAATTGAAGTGAATGAAACATACATTCTTGAACACAACGGCTGCACACTAACGGTTTATCAGGGGAAAGTGAACAAAAATGTCCTGATCTTAAGTACGATGCATTCATCGGTTGACATTGGAGAGGATAAAAAGAAACTGCCCGAGACAGTAAGTTTTTACAACTATTCTAAATATGGAGTAGATGTAGCCGAACAAATGTCCAGGCAGTACTCCACAAAAGCAGCATCTCGCCGTTGGCCGCTTCAAGTGTTTTATAATATACTGGACTTGGCAGGAATAAATTCTTGGGTGTTGTACAGAGAGTGCACTGGTGCCAATATCAGTAGAAGAAATTTCATTCTCAAGCTAGCAGAAGAGCTTCGAGAAGGTCACTTGAGGAACAAACAGGAAGCAGTCGCTGTTCATGCAACACCTGCGTTAGAATAAGATGGCAACTCAGAAACAGAAACCACTGAATGTCGGAAACGGCGCCTGTGTCAAGTTTCCAAATGCAACGGAAACAAAACACTTGCAGTCTGTGGAGTCTGCAAGAAGTTCGTGTGCGGAAAGTGCACAGCGAAAGTGATAAAAAAATCAATATGTGTAAATTGCAAATAAAAAAAGAAAACGTCTTTTTGAAACAGTGCCAAAATGCAAACTACAGTGCTAACTAGAAAAGGCTTCAAAATATGTTTTTTTGTAATATCGTCAGAACATGCGTAATTGTCATGCGACTGTGAGCAAAAATAATTGTCTCTTTACAGATCTAGGCTAAAAACTACAATATATGTGATGTTTTGTAAACACTAAACATTTTAATTTACATAAGTTAGTGGCACAATGTGTTGTTTTGGAACGCCTAATATTTGAAATAAATATTATTATGTAGGATGTTTAGTATTGTGTCATCATTTATCACCATAAAAATATAATTTTAAAATAATGTGTAAATGAGTAAAATTTGTAAATTTACATTCAAAACATTAACACTAAGTTCGCAAAAATTAGACAACCCCTAGCAAGTGTAAGTAATGGTATTTTTGCGAAATGGTCAAAATGACCGCTCGTGGGAGTCCTAGGTAAATTTTCATGTTGGGTGTTCTAGTGTTAAAACGCATGTAAGCTTAAATCTACTATATGTATACATAATGGCAAACCAAAATCCCAAAAAAAGTATAACTGTGTTTTTACTGTTTGTTGTATAATTGAATGTATGTAATACGTCTAAAAAAAATACATTCTGTTCAATGACTCCCATTGCACGCCTTTACAAAACCATAAAAATTTTATGTTTCATGAACAAAATCCGTTGGTATTCCACTGATATTCTGTTTTAAATTACAAACTAAACAAAAGTCATTATAAAAAAAACTGTCCTGTAAAAAAATTCATAATTTTTGAACCAATATTTTGCTAATGTGACATAATTTGTCAAATTAAAATCTGACAGTGGAATCAAAGTTACAACAATAATGCATCATAACATTTTAAATAGAAACACGTCACATGAAGAACACGTTTGCTCAAAAACTATTTTTTAGGAATGCTAAGGTTTAGTTTCTCTGTACTGACATTTAAATTATTCCAAATTTTCATAACTTTTCAACGCAAATATTTTACCTGCACTATGCTTAATTTTTTTTTTTTTTTTGCCTGGTGAAAACTAGGCCTGTTTATTGATACTTTTGCTCACTTAGTTATTTAAACAATTTCCAAATTAAGCTCTCATTAAATTAATATCCATGTAGAATGCTAAATTTCCAAAAGACCCATACAGCATAACATGCTTTCAGTTACATTTCAGAAATGTTTAACTGAAACATTCAACAAGCAACATGGCTACTCAGTGATAATGGCGGGTAATGTTTCTATAGATGTTAGGAATAGTCGTACATATAGAAAGTTGCAGTTTACAAACTTCAAAATTTTCAGTTTTTTGTTAGGTTAAGTTAGGTTAGTTTAAATTAGTTTAAGCCACGGTCGTAGAAGAACAGGTCTGGACTCTCGCCTATCTACCAATGTATTTTGCTTGGCCCCCTTGTTGTTTGGCTGCAGTTCGTCAAGTTACTGAGAATGTTTTACTTTTTGACTTTGTAATCCGGGCAGTCTGACTAACTCCGCTCACTTTTTTCCATTGTTAACATTATAAAGTAAATAAGATTACTGGAACCATGATTAAAAATTGTGAGCGAAGGAAGTACTTCATAAATTGCTAAAAAAAAATACTTCTTGATAAATTGTTTATCTTAGTGGGAGGGAAGTGGGCTGTGTTTGAGCTCGACCGCCCGGATTACAGCGCCAAAAATATATAGGTTTGCATTATCGGTAACTTGGTGAAATGCAGCCAAACAACAAGGGGGTCAAGTTTCCAGGCGAGTGTCCAGACCAGGGAGCCAATTCTTGAAATGATGCGAGATTATTCCATTGCGAATTTGCTCGGAATTTCGTAATGGATTCCATTTTGCTATTTTTGAGTGAAAATAACTTCGAAATGACATTATTCCATGCGGAAAAATTTCACATGCTCTTGGGGTCGTGAGATGCGATTCCGCAACGCCTTGAAGACGGCAGCCATGACAATTTTACTGTGCATTTCTACAACCTCACTCTTTCTAACAGACGAAATAAAGTATTAAAGTACTGCAGAGTGCTCGCGCGCATTTTTAAATGATGCTAATACTATGCTTGTTCATTTTATAATACACGATCGCAACGCTTGACTAAGTGGTCTCTGCTGAGTATTTTTGAAAATAGGTTCGAGGCACATCGCCTTCTTATCGTTTTTTTTTATGTAGCAAATTCTTTACTCAATTGTAATTTTATCAACGAATTTAAATATTTTTTAATCGTTTTAACGTAATAATTCGAAGTTTCATACAATGTAACCCTACTGTGATTTTACTAACCCAAATTTTGTATAGAAAATTCCGCTCAAGAAATAACCAATAAACCAACTCTTAGTTATCGCTCCTTCTGTGGTGACTTAAATTTCAGTACCTACGTGAAGTATGCAATACAAAAACAATCTTACGTAGCAAATTTAAACTTTGCAAACAGCCGTGCTCGTTAAAAAAAAAAAGGCAACGTCGTTGTGTTCGTAAAATAGCAGCAAGATGGCAGCAGTGTCCTGAATTTCTTATAAAATGACTTGCGAATTTAATGTCTTCTGATAAAGACTTTGTAACTATTTGTACGCAATAATATTTCATTACAAAACACGTTGTTTGTTAATTATATATATTTTCTTTATAATTCCGTTTATACGCGTGCGAATATTGCGCGCGACCACAGAACAAACGATTTTTTCCTCTAGAGGGTGCGTTCAGTGCGTCATACAAGTAGAGTGTTCTTTTCACTCGCAGATTTCTGCCACGGGAGTGTGACCGGAAGTTCGAAACTGAGGAAGATCTCGTACTAAGATTCCGCACTTCGGAATTTCAACTCAAGAATACCATTCTGCCATAGTGAGATAAATGTTTCGAAATTTAGTAAGTGAAATTCGTCAATTCGAAATAATCTCGTAACAATTCGAGAATCGACCCCCTGTTCTTCTACGGTCTTGGTTTAAGAGGGCGTGGTACATAATTCAACGCTAAAAGCGTTATTCTATAACTGTAGATTTCTTGAAGCCAATTTACGAAAATTAAATAATAGCAACCCTAGACAATAGTTTTAGCCAACATTTTAAACAATATTGTTTCCATTATTATGAGCTTCTGAGGCACAATCGCTGACGCCGGAACCTCGTGCATTTAACTGCGGTGCAAGAGATTACGCGTAGCGAATTAGTAATTCTGGATAAATATTTACTCATAAAGTTGGTAAATACCATTACCTAGTATTGTCATTGAGTATTTTATTCATATTGGCTTCGAAAAAAGTGCACATATCAATTGATGTTTTCAGTGTTTATTTATCTACCACACACTCTTAAGCTATTTTACTATTATGTTCTCCATTTTTCGTTATGTTAGGAAATGTTAGGTTAGGCAAACTAACAAAACCGGATAACATTATGGTAAAATAACCGAACCGAAACAATATCACCTAACAAAAATTACAAACTTAGAAAACTAAAATTTTCTTTACATAGGATTACTTCTAACATCCATAGAAACATTTTTAATTAATAGACTATACATTTATAATCAATAGTTTAGCATGTAATAGCAGCGCAAAAACAAAACCTTCAACAATCAATTTACATATTGTACTATCAACTTTCACAACATGACGAATTTTTTAATGTTATGTGACAATAGCATTACTATAATACCCAAATTTCTTGAATTCGGTCACGTATCTCATGGATCTTGCACACGAGAAATAAGCCTAACATACTGATTTTAATAATTTACCACATAGTACCTAACCATAGTTGAGTAAGGGAACATTTAAGGGGAGAGGAACCAATAGTGAGAAGATTCAGAGGGTTTGGAGAAGAACTGAGAGGGGTAAACAAACAATGCTTGTGAGAACGGTACGGGAGTGGAATGGCCTGCGGGAGGAGTTGGTGACCCGTGAAGGGGGCTGGGAGGTTAAGAAGAGGTCTGGAGGGTTTGTAGTGTAGGGATAGAGCAGAGTTCACTCGCCACCGGGCGGTAGCCCAATTGCGAGGTTAAACATTATTATTATTATTCTTAGTGAATTAATTTCAACTCGATACACGAGACACCTGTGTATACTTCGGTTAATTTATTTGAAGTAAACTCACTACAAATAGGTTAGGAACTGATTGGCTAACCGATTCGAACTTGGAAAATAATTTCATGAATAAACCACACGTATTGCAGAGTTCTAACTAATCACAGAAATTTTAATAGTAACGATACTCTTTCTTGATATTTCTCCTACCTTATTACTACAAAACTCGAAGTATTATCAATATAATATAGAGAAACGGGTCTTTCAAATACATTTAAATATAAACAATGCAAACCAGAACAATACAAGTAAAAGGCGCAACTTTACATAAACTAACATCGAAGAGATCCTAAATATTTCACTAGAACAATCCTACATTAAATTATAATATGATTAAATATAACTGAATAAAACCAATAATCACATTAAAAACGCAGGTACTGTCAAATTTGGATGTATTAATAACGAAAGAATTTTGACTCAATAGTATATGGCCATCTGAAACGTTACTACAACGTTACAGCCAGACAAATAATTTCACAGTAACATTCCTGTGACATTGACAACATTTGGAACATTGACACAATGTTTCAAACAGGCTCGCAACCAAATTGAAACAATGCAACGTAGCAGCAACGTTTTTGCAACCATGCGTGCTGTATGGGAAGTGTCGAACTTTTTTGTTATTGGAGGAAGATGGTGGTACCAGCAAACGGAAGGAAGAGAAAACTCAAAACTAATGCACTGCAGATCAGATTCCAGATTCTCCTTACTTTCTCTATCATCGCTTATTGTTACTGCGAACGAACGGAATGTACACTTGCCAAAAATTCGATCAAGTTATAGTATTTATTCTCCTGTATCAACCATGTATAGAATAGTTGACGCGGACCAAGCCGCATGCCCTCGGAACAGCCCGTAGTGCGCACCACGCGTGCAGGAACACACCTGGATACCAGTACTGCGGGCGCATATGGGAAAGCGCCAAGCAGCGTGGTCCCAAGAGGCCACGGCGTCCCGACGCCGCCCCCGCAGTCAAACACAATGTCCAGCCATAAAACAAACCCTCTTGACCTCCGGCAATTGCTGGAAATACGTCCCATCAAGCCTAAAAGCCAAAAACACGCTGTGAACCACGACGTGTCAGTGCGCGTGTTCTGTGTGAGTGAGGGAAAAGGGGACACGTGTGTAGTGTGATAAAGAGACGTCCTAGGCCAGGGGTAACCTTGTTCCCCAAAATTCAGCCCCCGGGAAAGACTTGTCAGGTCTAACCTCAAACTCGGGTAGAAACACCCCTGCGCCTAACATAATATTGGACTCGTCCAACCGGCAACCTCTGCCGTGTAAATTCTTCAAACTTCTAATTGTTAAAATACTTTTCTTTATAATAACATTGCTCTCTAGATTTTTCATTTGACAATATTAAAATAATTCTCTGTTATTAATGTAATTTAAATGCACATGACGTAAAATATTGTCTAACATAAAATTTTCAAAACATAAATATTAACATTCCAAACAACCTTTTGGACATTAATCATCAAGCCTAAATTTTATACAAATTTTCCAAGTGCTTTGTTTATATGTTGTAAGTGTTGTATGTGTGAACGAAGTTTTAGCTCGCTCAGCAGCAAGGTCGCCCTGAGCCCGCCAAGGCTTCGGCAGTTGACTACTGGCGGCGTGTAGAGGCGGTTCGGCTACAGTCACCCAGGCACCAGCATCTCTTGTGTCTTATCATTCACTGCAATAGTAGTTTTCTTTCTTCGTCTGGAACAGTAATTTAACGTAATTTATGTGCCCAGGTTAACCCCTCTCCCCTGTCGACTCGTTCCGTGCCCAGGAGCTTTTCATACCGTAATTTTCCACTTCCCACCACGTGGGAATTTTACCGCTTCGCCTACCGGACGGGCCAGGTCTGGATCCGTTTCATACATCGCCAGGATTGTGTTTGTACTGGGAGACCGATGTGAGTAAATAATAACGCCTTGCCTATATATATCTGTATCATTATTGACTTCGCCGCTTCACGGTGTTTCAGGGCACGGGACCCTACAACCCGGTGACGTAAGTGTTTATATGGGTGTACAGGTGCCCGAAATCCCTGTCGAGTGCATTGTGTGTGTATGGATATGAGCGTGGGGAGGGCCATAACACTCCCCTGAGTAAGTAGAACGGCGGAGGACGAGGAGATTTTGAATCCGGCCGTCGGCCACACGACCCTGAGATAACTCCATTCGTAACATCTGAGTGCCGGTTCTCTGCTAACCGGCTGGCGCCTAGTCGGGAACAATCTTAAAACACGCTAGTATTTTCTCATCACCATCTCCTCCACCCTTGTCGCCTTCAAGTAGCGCTGCAACTAAGGGCTTCAGTTTGCACCGTCAAGACACGTAGCAACGTACGCGCTTCAATTCGCGCAAACGGGACCTTTGTGAAGTGAATAGTGCGTGTGAACGGGACATTTCAGTCACGCCATGGCCACGTGGTCGCCATTGTACGAGACGCGGAAGGAAGAGTGCGCGAAGGCGGCCATTTTGCGCGAGCATTCCAACAACCACCCCCTCACCCCTACACCTACCGGCTAGGTGGGTGGCAGAGAGAGCTCAAGGACAACCACCCCTCCGCCCGGAATATCTATCGCCGAGACTACCTCCCCTCCCGCGCCGCGCGAGGGAGACAGCCGCGCCGAGACCGGTGACCTTGCGGAGGAACAGCTGACCACCGCGGCACACGTTCAGTACCGTGCAACTGCGCCACGCTACTACGCCATGGCTTACTACAGCAATAATGGCAACGTCGCCCACGTTTGCAACGACTGTCTTGGACAAATACCAGAAAATCCGGCAGAACACAAGTGCCGCTTAAAGGCAGTAAACGCGAGCTGGCAACCACAGGATCCCTTCCGCGACTTCTGCAACGAGCTGCTACAGATAGCGCCCGTTGGCATCCCCACACAAACGTGCACGTATTGCGGGAAATTATGACAAGACGCGAACAAATGGACACACGTTGCGCCCACGGCCGTATGCTATTGCGCCGTGCAACAAGACTACTGGGAAACAACAACAAAGTGTGAGGTAGACAAAACAAACATGTGTGACAGCATGATGTGCGGACACTCCGGACCTTGCACGGCGCAGTGCGAGAGTTGCGCCCGGAAGTACCATGAAAGTTGTGTCTCTGCCACCGAGGCCGCCCGAATGCTAACGGGATTGTTCCGATGCGACCAGTGTGACACCATCAACCCTCACAAGACCGGTACGCGTACAGACAGTACTAGCAACCAGGGGGATGGAGAAACAACTGCTATTGGAACGGCGGGATGCTGCCAACGTCCGCGTTGTCGCGAGAGGTGGCACGCCCCCTCACCTGTAAATTCTGCGGAAGCAGAACACACACAGAGTGCTTAGTTGCAGAGGAACGGACCACCGTAGTAGGAGCGAGCTTCGTGTGCTGCGTCTGCCTAGCGGTGACCAGCTATAGGCGGCTTCAATCACAGGAGAGACCAATCCCAGCTATCGGGACCCTCACGCCACGAACAACTGGCCAAGTACCGCCGACTACCGTCGCGATGATACAGAACATCACGCTCCCACCCACGGTCACAGGCCCGACAAGTTTTTGGGGTATACCACGAGAAACGATCCCAGCGACGGAGATTCCACCAACCGTCACGAATACACCCCGTCATTTCCAATCGCTGCCCACATTCGCGGGGTTACCGAGCGAGGACCCCGCCGACTTCATCGCAGACTGCACCAAACGTCTCCAGAAGTACGGCGTTGGACCCGACGAATGGGCGCAGTGTGTGGGTAGGCAACTGGTGGGCCAAGCAGGGAAATGGTGGTGTAACATGACATGCTACGGGATGCCATGGCACGAAATCCATAGTTTATTCATGGCGCAATATGGGGAGACCTTTGGGTCACTGCAATCTCAGAGTCGCTTGGCACTAGAGCCACTGGGAAGCGAACCTCTATCCGCGTTCGTGTCACGAAAATATCACATGCTCCGCAAATATCGATCACACCTGACAGACAGACAGGTACTCGCGGCAATTATCGAAACAGCAAGACCCAAGTTCCGCGCTTCGTTGGTGCCGTTGCTACACTACAGTGCGAGTGAATTCATCAGAGCAGCAACACTGTTCGAGTGCCAGACGCTCCAGCCGGCAACGCCGCGCCCACAGCGACCAACAGCTGTCAGCCACGCGGAAGGGAGTGCGCCTCCAACCAGCATGGCAGGCAACACAACAGGTGACACAACTCGACCATGCCGGGGAAACACCAGGTATGAGAGAGACCACACTAATCCTAAGAGTGTCGACAACCATGTACCTAGTCGCCCATTCCAACCGGACTATAGCCAACCACCACGATACCCATGTCGATACTGTGACGGCCGCCAAATGCATTGGCACAAGGACTGCCTTAACGCGCATGCGCGCCTTAGGCAAAATAGCTACATGAGGGGCCACCCGCCGGGAAACTACCAGTAGAGGTCAAGGGGCCCTACGCTTCCGGCGACCCGCAGTCAAACGTAAACAAACACGAACCTACTCCACAGTCAGCCTTGCTCAACCAGATATACAGTAAACACCACCCGTCTTTTAGAATACTGGTTAACGTCAACAATCTCCACTGCTACACCATTGTTAATACCACGGCCTCACATAACTTTGTCCGACTCGAACTCGTTACCAACCGAACTGTTGACCATGTAAATCAAAACGTACAACTAGCCACCCGGACTGGGAAGTATGTGACCGTCGGCCAAGCCACAATTACTGTTCGCATACGCGACCTTGAGACAACCACAACCGCTTTAGTCACCCCGGAGCTCAGGGAGGATGTCGTCTTGGGCCTACCCTGGCTCACGGAACAAAACACAGTAGTAGAAGCAGCCTCACGACGAATACACTTTGGCACGAGCGAACGCCGCACAGCCTATGGGACTGGGCATCGAACCAGCGACCCACCGCCGGCGGTGCGGTTGAGCGACATCACCAATAATGTACCGCCAGCACACCAGGCTGCCTTCCAATGCCTGTTAGACAAGAGACGCGAGGTGTTCACCGATGGCGACAAGCTGAGGTGCACAGCGGTGACAGAACATCAGATTCAGCTCAACACCGACCGACCTATATACACACCCCCGAGGAGCTATCTACTTCATCAGGCAAAACTTATAATGAAACAAATCCAGGAGATGCTTGCGGACGGTGTGATAGAGCCGGCAAACAGTCGCTACAATTCGCCCATTACGTTAGCACCTAAAAAGTACGGCATGCTACGTTTTTGTGTGGACATGCACCACGTCAACCAGGCCACGAAGAGCCAGGCCCGCCGTATATTAGCGTGAGGAGCGCCCTTAACACCATTGGTCACGCCTCAATATTCACCACCCTAGACTTGCGCAGCGGCTACTGGCAGGTGCCGGTACGCCAGAGCGACAGAGAAAAGACGGCGTTCACGGCCCCCGACGACAGCCGGTATCAGTTTTGCGCCATGCCCTTCGGATTGCAGGGTGCTCCCACCACATTTCAGACCATGATGGTCCAGGTCCTGGAGGGTCTGTCGGGCGAATTCACCCTGGCCTCTCTGGACGACGTACTCATTTGGTCCAGAGCTTGGGAGGAACATCTAATCCACTTGTCCCTCGTGCTAGAGCGTATCGCCATCAACGGCTTAACGTGCGCCGTCAAGAAGTGCCAAATCGGCAAGAGCGAGGTAGAATTCCTGGGACACGTAGTGAGCGAGGAAGGGGTGAAAGCGAACTCCGAATAACTGCGCCTGATCAATGAACACCAACCGCCCACCACGTGCAAGCAACTGCGTAAGTTCTTTGGACTCATTAATTTGCTGAGAGAGCACATCCAGGACTTCGCGACGATCACCGCCCCCCTAACCGCACTACTGTCGCCCCAGAAACGCTATGTCTGGACTGCCGAAGCAGAGGAGGCATTCCAGGAGGTCAAAATAAGTTCGCGCAGTGCAGAACACTACGACCACCAACGCAAGCTGTATTTACAGACGGACGCAAGCCAGGAGAGTTCTATACCAGTATGGCGCACGAGGAGAACGACGTGTGATAGACTACGCAAGCGCGAAATTTGGCCCGACCGAGAGACGCTATCACGTGAACGAACAGGAATGCCTCGCAGTAGTATGGACAATGAAGCACTACAGCGCTTATTCGGAATACCAACGGTTCGTGCTACGCACCAATAATAGGTGCCTAGTCTGGTTACAAACAATGCGAGATGCGCGCAGCAAGCTAGCCAGGTGGTCAATGGCCCTGCAGTCATATGACTAAGATGTCGAGCATGTGGCGGGGCAGGAGAATCAACTGGCCGACGCGCTTTCACGATCTTCTCGCCCCGATGTCATAGTGTATGACGAGAACGACTGGGAGGAGATACTACCACCGGAGCGCCCACACCAAGGGAGCGTGCAGTTGTACCAACTCACGGCGGAGGAGCGCCAAGACAACATCAACCAGATACACGAGTAAGTGGTGGCGGCGCAGCAGAGCTGCCCACAGTGCCAGCAGATGTGCGCGGATTGCGAAAACGGGGTAGTAGACCACTGGAGAGTGGTAGACGGACGAGTGGAGAGCCACCCCCCTGGCACACGAGGGACCATGGAAGCTGTTTGTACCCGAGAGCGAGCGAAAGAGAGTATTACGGCTCGCACACGACAGCCAATTCGCCGGCCACCCTGGCGCACACCAGACACAGCGTAACATCGCGAAACTGTTCTACTGGCCCGAGATGAACCGCGCGACGAGACAATATGTGCGAAGTGTGATGTCTGTAGTAACCGCTACAAGTCGCGGTGCCCCGACGGCCAGCAACAGCAACAACCCCGCATACCCACCGAGCCATTTGAGACAGTAGCTCTTGACCTCATGGGACCCTACCCCCGGTCTACAGGCGGAAAGAGGTTCATCTTGGTGGTTACTGATCTGTTCTCACGGTGGACGGAGGCCTACGCGATGGCGAGCATGCGAGTTAAGGCACTGGTCAGGACCTTAAACACCAAATTCTACGCCCGCTGGGGATACCCCAAGGTCCTGCTAACGGACAATGGCTCCCAATTCACCGGCCGGATATGGAGAGATGCTTGCGAGAAGTGGGGCGTGTACCACCATACCACGGCCATTTACCACCTCCGCACTAACCCCACGGAACGGCGGAACCAGGAGCTGAAACGGCAACTACGCATCCGTGTGGGGCGGAAACATGAAAGTTGGGCGGAACATCTGCCGGCCGCACTCTTCACACTCCGTTGCCGAGTAAACGCAGCAACCGGCCAAACACCCGCCGCTGCCCTGATAGGCAGTAACTTGAAGCTGCCGGGAGAATACCACTGTGCCCCGAGGGGGGAAGAACTGGGAGATGAAGACAGCAGGACAAACAGGAGAGCGACACAGCATGCCGCCATGCGGGAGACCCAACTACGCTATACGAGTCAGTGGCTAAAGCACACAAACCGGCCGCCGACGATTTTGCGCCCAGGCCAGAAGGTGTACGCCAAGACACATCCCCTGTCGGCTGGGAGCAAAAAGTACTGTGCGGGGTTCGCAAAAAAGTGGAGTGGGCCGCACCAGGTGGTACGTGCGTATGGACCCACGAGCTACCTGATACAACACGGAAGGGGCAGAGCAGTAAAGGTGCACCGAGACGACCTGCGTGTGGCGCAGGGCGACGCGACTAGGGAAACCCCACGACACCAAGTAGGCGACACCCAGAAGAGGGAACAGTGCCGGGTGAAGAGACCCCACGAGCAGGGGAGGCGACGCCCGTCAGGTGTATCAGGCGGCTTTTCACGGGCAACCCACCGGGTCCAGTGGCCCTGGAACCTGGTAACCGAGAAGGACCGGCCATACACCAAGGTGGAGGCTCGTCGCGAACCCCAGCATCGGACGCGACAAGGCCAGCAGATACCGAGGTGGGAAGGAGACCCCACCGCCGTGCGTGCACATGGCCCGGTGCTCCGCGTCGGCACGTCGCCGAGCAGCGGGCCCTACGGTCACACCCACGGTAATGTCCCAGGGGTGACCGTTACGGGACCACAGCGACACACGAGGACCCCAAGAGGAGCGGTTGCTTCAAACCCCGGCCAGCCACCGGGGGAGACGGCGAGCGGACTCCCTCTAGTCCCGCGCCCGGACAACACACGGTGTAGCATGGGCGACACCTGGACGATGCGAACTCATCAGGACGGACGGCTGGTTACGCTGCTCTCCCCCGCTGCAGCCCGCGTGGACACAGGTCCCGGGCCGACGAAGCCATCGCCCCAGGTCGCTGATGACAGGCCAACCCGAACTGACACAGAGAGCCTCAGGCCTCCTCGCCGCTCCGAACACCTGCGCCGCGGGGTGCGCCCCGATTACCCCACCTGCACGGGCGACTGGGCGCCTCACAACACCCCAGCTAGACCAATGGAGACACGCTTCCCGGCAACCCAGCAGCGGTGCTACGGACTCCGACCGCGGCCGACAGGCCCGCGGAGCCACCCCTGTTGCAGGTAAGAGACGGTGGGTGTCGTGGTGCACAGGCGGGCTCCAGGAGGGGGGGGGCTGTTTGACGCAGACCAAGCCGCATGCCCTCGGAACAGCCCGTCGTGCGCACCACGCGTGCAGGAACACACCTGGATACCAGTACTGCGGGCGCATATGGGAAAGCGCCAAGCAGCGTGGTCCCAAGAGGCCACGGCGTCCCGACGCCGCCCCCGCAGTCAAACACAATGTCCAGCCATAAAACAAACCCTCTTGACCTCCGGCAATTGCTGGAAATACGTCCCATCAAGCCTAAAAGCCACAAACACGCTGTGAACCACGACGTGTCAGTGCGCGTGTTCTGTGTGAGTGAGGGAAAAGGGGACACGTGTGTAGTGTGATAAAGAGACGTCCTAGGCCAGGGGTAACCTTGTTCCCCAAAATTCAGCCCCCGGGAAAGACTTGTCAGGTCTAACCTCAAACTCGGGTAGAAA
>PNEQ01022987.1:0-34899 GCA_003012365.1 Medauroidea extradentata
ACCAGAATCTAAAAACGCACAAATAGAAGCACGCGTTGGACTTTATACTATACTTCTCACATATAAAATGATATGGTCACCGCTTAAAGTCCCATAGGAAAATGAATACTAGTACAGATCTACGCGCCAGTTGAGTGGCTTGCACGTAGAGGTCAAAACTACGTTACACACGTCGGCCGGCGGCGACCTTGCGCTTTATTGATTTTCTGCCTCACACACACAAACGCAGCCTATATAGGGAACCGCCTTAACGTATATTTTCCAGCGGTCGAAAATGGCGGAAACGAGTTTTTTTGCGGTATTTATTATGTATGTAAATCTTGACGCAGAATATTTTGAAAAGGTATAGGCATGTACAATACACCTTCAACATTAATATTACGTCATAAAATTACAGGGTTACCTACGAAAGTCTCTCACAGGCGAGTCGTCGGCGAGGAGACTGCACGCGATTTCAGTGACTTGGGCCTATAGAGGCTAGCGTGAGGCGTGATGTGCACACTATCTCGCCCTTACGAATTCCGCATTTCTAGGCTTCGCACGCACATAATACGTTCACCCAAGCCGCCAACCTGACTTCGCTACATAATCGAAGGTATTATTATTACTACTTACCCTACTTACTATAAGGCTGTTATGAAAATTCACTCAGTGGAGTAGGGTAGGTTATTTCAGTAACGTGACCAGGTTTTGACGATTACTAGGATTTGTTAACCCCTGCTTTGCTTGTAATAGTTTAAAAACGACGGGACTTAAAAAAGGCGTACGTAATATCCACGTGATAAATATTTTGTTAAATACTGAATCTACAGTTCATTATCTACACATATTTAGAGACATTGGTAAATAGAGGGAAAAGTAGATTGTTTGCTAGGCTCCAACATGGTATATATAACATTGCAGGTGTTGCACCTATCTTAGATATCATTCATATGAAGCACTGGGTCCCTCTTAAACAGACCCAATTAGAACTGTATAGTTTTAACACAGAACGTATGTGATTTGCCAGAAAACTTTACACACGTGTTACGATTGAGATATTAGAGTTTATTGGAGACTATGTTAAATATTCTCGCGATTTTACAGTGTCTCTACACATATTATGTTTATATTCAATTATAGTAGTAGTTGGCCCAGATACCATTAGTTGAAATTTCACATGGGATAAACTTACCTGGGGTTATATCATAGCCATCTTTAGTAGAAGGCCGCGGCCTTAGATCTGGCAACCCTGCCAGGAAAGGTCAATTTAACACTTCTTCTGCCTCGCCAACGGCAGTGTCTTCTCCTGATTCGCCGGTATGTAGAGCAGAATGACGAATCAGGTACAGACGTTGACATTGGAGAGCTAAAAGAAGTGTTAAAATGACTCTTGTGTGCAGGGTTGCCAGATCTAAGGCCGTGGCCGTGGTTATATTCCATGCACCGAAAACTTAGAAATTTCCGCTGACCTGCCCTAGTGAATTTTCATAAGCGCCTGTTATGTCCACAAGAGAATGGTTTCAGTTGATAGAGCTCAGTTTACCCCGAACCTGCTGTAGGAGTAAGTGTGTGGGCGACGCTATAGTCCCGCTAGCCAGCGACGTGGGGTCACTTTCTCTCCCTCCTTGGTCCAGTCCCCCTCTCCAACCACCACCTTCCCCAGGTGGGCGGCGGCAGTCCAGAGGCTCGGGGTGAGTCAGTCGGTGTCTGGCAGGCCGGTACTGTACCTCTCGCGTCGCTCGCCGTCCACGTGTGTCTGATACCTTCTGCTGCAACCAGTTCGTATAACTCCTGGCCTCTGGACCTCGTACTGACGTCTCTGCACAATTGTGGTCTGCACTACTTCCGCCAGAAAACTACTCAGCGCACGTGAGTGATCTCCGCTTACGAACATACGTGTGCGCCTTTCTCAGGTCCTGCGTTTTTTAAAGGTCGTTGGACTCTTAAAATTTATTTTTTTTTGCACAGAATGTTCCATAAGTCCGGTCTTATAGGGTAAAAATAAATAGGCGAAATATGAAATAGTTTAATGGTGATATACTGCGTTGGCGTAAGACAACAGAAGTATGTTCAATTTCATGTGTCTTTACGACAGAAAATGTTCAAATTGACGGCCGTGATTTGCTCTGCACATACGTATGCGATGGTTCAAATTGCTTTGTATACAATGCAACATGGCCAGCGGGATGGACCGGCATGCAGCAGTAATGTTATTAACAATAACATTTCATTACATTTAAACTATTTTAACTTTCTTAACGAGTTCGGACTTTTCCTATGAGACCAGACTTATGGGACGTCCTGTATTTGTGCCAAACGCTGTTCAACTTTTACACATCAGATAACATGTCATTTATCAAAGTAAACAAATGTTACGTGCCATAGTTTTTGCATAATCACTCAGCAAAGTCTGAAAATTTCAATTGTAGTGTAGTCAAAATAATAAAAAAGTAATTAACTTACGAATTCAAAATTACAGGAACTGAAAGTTAAGTGTATCAATTCATTTTATGACGTGTTTGACAAAAGTTAGTTTTGAAAATTTTAATAGTAGATAGAAGTCAAAGTTACGCCAAAATTCACTTATTTTCATCAATTTTTTTAAATACAAAAATTAGCCCTTTGTATTTACAAAAAAATCTTGATGTAGCCCATATAATTTTGTATCAATATGATTTATCTTGTTTCTGCAAGTTAATTACTTTTTTTTATTTTGGTTACGCTGCAACAGCTATTTTGCAACTTTGATAGGTGATTATACTAATCCTTTGGAACCTATTTTTTTTTCTTTGGGGGGAAAAGACATTTTATCTGTAAAACCAGCGTTTGCGCTTGTATCCGTAGGTATCTGCGCAGATAACTGTTCGACAGGGGTACGACAACTCGTAATAATTTCTCTTCTAATTTTCTCATTTAACAGAGTACAATGATCACCATCTTGAATGATACAGTTTTCCCCTCCTCCGCCTGTTGCGTCACTGCTGTTATCTTTCAAGAATTCTCTTGGAATGATTCTGCTCGATAAATTAATGAAATAATCCTTTATTATTCATGTCGAACCGTTTGCCTATGCTTTGTCAAATAGGAAATTTTGATAGTACAATATTAATAAATGTTATGGCTCAAAAACTGAAAATAGAATAGAATTATCTAACACATATTCCCTTAAGTGAGCAATATTGAAAACCGTCGTTGTCCTGTGGCGAAGGGTGGTGTTTTATCTATATGACAAGATGTGGTTAGCAGTGATTGTACACAACTGTCAGTTATCCGTCAAACAATTTTGAATCCACTTTAATGGTACTACCCATACTGTAAAAAAATTGCAAATATACCTCATGCAAGTATAGAAGCGTTAAGTAAGTAGGCAGGGTAATATTGTTACCAATACATCAGTGGATACGTCCCTATATATTTTCAGGAAACAGTCATATTACTTATTACTAGAGCCGCGATTTTATGGCGAAAAGATTTTTGCAACATTTGGTTTCGATGCGTCATGTGCACACCTGCAGCTCTGCTACATCGTCTGTGGTTGGATGATTTTACTCTCACTTGCCTTGGCAAATTATAGACGTACAGACTCACAATAATTTTATTCTGATTGGTGCAGTAAAATGAGAAACGTGTCTGAACAAAGACACACTACCAATAACCTTTAAACAGAACTGCCGATGTGCACGTGAGTCACTGAAACAAAGTGGGGCAAAAATCTTTTCGCGACAAAATCGTGGCCCTACTTATTACTAGGGATGATGGTTTATCGCGGGAAAACTTGAATGTTTGCTGGGTTTCAACACACGCTTAGCTTACGAGAAGATTACTGGATTTAGCTTGTAGTTGGAGCTGCTACACTATTCGACTGAGCCAATAAGAATCCCGCTATTGTAATATTTGATGCCTGGTATTGGTCTGCAGACAGCTACGTTGTGTCTGTCAGAAGTATATCACCGGATAATATGTCGAGACAGGAAAAATTGGCGGGGTCACTGCCCTGTAGGCTAGCCCGCAAGAACATATGTGCACTCGAGGAGACAAGCAGCAGTTCATTGGCTGCTCGCTGACATAGAGAAATGGGTCAGTTTCTCCGCGACTTCAAGGGGGTGTCAACTACATCAACGGCCAATTGTGAAAGTAATACGAACTTACAGTTTCTGGAGTTCCAGCTTTTGCCTGAATGAAAAAGCGAATTTTTCAGGTCCCTAATAATATGTGTTGCAAGAAACTACAGTATTTTCAAGAGTAGGCCTATATTGGCACAAAAAATTCGCGATATACCATCATCTCTATTTATTACAGTGCTCAAAAGTTGCTCTGTTTGGAAGCTGGGGACCAATTAAGTACTGCTTTTTATGAGTGCAACGCAACATTTGCTGTTGGTGGCACTGTAGTGGTATTAAAAACGCACACACAGAAGTGCAAGGGATCACGTGATTTGTACAAAATTGTTATTAAGTATGTGTCTACCATATACTTTGGCACAAGTACATTTACTTAGTTCGCACATACATAGCTTAAAACGTGGGGTCTATTTAGTTTCTACTATGACTGTAGAGGTGCAAGTGAAGTTTTACTTGTTCTACGCCTGCGCCCAGCTGCGTCGGTGTAAATAGCAGTTAGTGATATTTAATCTGAGTCTGAGTGAGTGGTTGAGATTCACAGTGGTGTAATACAGAAGTACATAGTAGTGGCATTTGTTATTCGTACTATACAAATTTTTCAAAAGAGTTTTCTTTAATGAATATTTCACACTTAATTGAATTTATTGATACTGTTTGAGTACTGCAAGTGTGTATTGCATTTTGCATGTGATTACAAAGAATTATTCATGGGAAATGTATTTTAACTGACGTACATCACTTTAAATCTAAGACCCTCTAGTATAGGTGTTCATAGATTTAGGTTGAGAGGGCGAGTGTCTTAGAAGTATACAAATTCACACGCCCCAAACAAAAATAAATCCGGGAAGGGGGACAAAAGTTTAAATTTTAAAATAGAAAATTTAGCTTTTTGGAGTGTCCGAACTAAAACACTGAACACATCACCGTAAGAAATTGTAATATCTTTAAGATAACTTATGCTCTGAAAATAATAATCTTTGTTCTAATATTTAAACAAGTGCAGTAAGGCTACCTTTTGAAGCTTGTATTTGCGCGTGTCATTATAACGAACCAATGTTGGCTCTTGAAACACATACTTAAATATTAATGAACCGCAAACTAATTTACACCATCATTTTAGAATTTTGGAAGTAGATAATTCTATTTTACTTTACCGGAACATTTGATTTACTATCTATTTTACGAAACAAGTTTTCGTAAACATTACACTGTCCGAGTAAAATTATTTTAAGTCTGTTTTGTTTAGTTTTAATCTCCAGAAATGTATTTAGTTTTAAAATAAATCTTTTGCAAACTGGGGTGTGAAACACACTCAGTTAAATGGCGTAGCTGAACATTTGAGGGTGCAGCTGTACCCTGTGCATCCCTCACTCCTAGCGCGCACTCCTAGATGCCTTGAAGTATGGAAATAAAACCCTTATTGAATATGGGCGGACACTTTCCATAAAGTTTAGGATTACAGTGTAGCCAATTGCGCGTAAGATGTGATTAACGAATTTTCCCGAAATACACACGGTTTATGCAGCACATTTGTCACGTTCTTTGGTCGTACCTAGAGATGATAGAGTATCGCGAAAATGTTTTCTGCCTACATACCCTTGAAAACGCTGTAGTTTATTACAGCTCATATGTCAACGTAGCTGTCTGCCGACCAATGGCAGGCATCACATATTACACTAGCAGGATTATTTTGGCTCAGTCAAATAGGGCAACAGCTCTAAGAGTATAAGCTAAAGCCAGTAATATTCTGGTAAGCTGAACGTGGGTTGAAATCCAGCAAACAGTCAAGTTTTCCCGCGATAAACGGTCATCTCTACAAATACCTCTTACCTTGGAATACGACCACGCTTCGCTGCTCGTCGTGGGTTCCCGTCGTATGGACAGTGTTGAAGCGAGTCGCACGGATACTTTATACGCGGAACCGTTTACATTATCTCTATTGCGAAAACATACGAAAAGAACACACACTTCAAACTACGCTTATATAATTTAAAAAATTCAGCATGATTGTTTCTAACATGATTTTGGGACCTCTCAAAATGGCTAAAAACGGCTTTTTATTTTTATTTAGACAGACGTAACTCCGAAAGTACGACCCGAATTGATAAAGTGTAAAACAAGATGCCGGCAATGGCCTTAAGGGCGCGGCTACCACAATTTTCATCGCCTTGTTTTTATTTTAATATTTGTACCAGATATATTTTTTGTTGTTTTAGACAAAAACGTGACTAAACTTGGCTTTTATGAAATTTTTTATCTTTCATGATTTTCTAGTAATAGCTTGTTAAAGTCAAATTTTGCATATATCCATTTTAAGGACTACACTACAACGAACTGACAGACCAAACTGAAAAAATTCACAGTGGATAAAGTCTTCGCAGGCTACAATGTCTCGTCCATAAAAACAAAGTATTTTTTTTTGTATTTAAATAAAAATACTGAAACTTAAAATGAAAATTTAAAAAATTCAATAATTTTTTTTAAATACAAAAATATTTAATTTTTTATTTAAACATAGCTGAATTTGTAGCATATAATATCGTTATACACTGTGAATTTTTCCAGTTTGGTAAGTGAGTTGATTTAGTGTCATTCTTAAAGCGGAAACGTGCAAATTTTGGCTTGCGAAATAAAAAAAAATTGTAAGAGAAAAATATGGTGATAAAAATTGCGGTTGACCGCGCCCTTAACTCATACTGTAAAAATAAAAAAGGTAGGGTCACCGCTTTAAGTCTCGTAGGAAAAAATCTTCTACAAAAACCTGGCACACTGCGAATAAAGTTGATATGTCTGTCGTCGAGCGTAATACTCTGGCTCTTATCGCTCAGCTATTTTCACGTGTCAAACGCAGAAATTTGAAACTCGTATACACTCCTCTTACGAATGATGATTATTAGATACGCTTGGCAAAATAGTGTTTTGTGCTGATTTTATTGATGGTACGCACCGATTCATGGATACTAATACCCGACATTATAGAGCTGGACAAGGAGGGGTTCGAGTGTCTACCGTGGCCAGCCAGCTCTCCAGGCTTAACTCCAATTGATCATATCTGGGCTGCATTATCATTAATAGAGATGGTGGTTTATCGCGAGAAAACTTGACTGTTAGCTGGGTTTAAACGCATGTTCAGCTTACCGTAAAAATACTGGCGTTCGCTTGTACGCGAGACTGTTGCCCTATTTGACTGAACCAATAAGAATCCCGGTGTTATAATTAGAGATGATGGTGTATAGCAGAAAATTTTGGGTGCCTACATACCCTTGAAAACATTGTGGTTTCTCGCGACATATATGATTGGTAGAGGCAATGATTTTTGGTGAAAAGAATTCTGCAACATTGTGTTTCAGTGCCTTACGTGCACACCTGCAAATCTGGTTCATGGTCAGTGATTGGCTGTTTTTAACTCTCAACATATTTGCGATCTACCCGCTAATCACAGGCGTGTGGTGTCGCAGTAACATTATTCTCACTGGCACAGTCAAATGAGCGACGCCTCTACATACCAGAGCTGCAGATGTGAACGTGAGGTATTGCAACTAAATGTTGCATAATTTTTTTCACAAAAAAATCATTGCCTCTAATGATTGGCTGATACACGTCTGACACAACGTAGCTATCTGCAGACCAACAACAGACATCAAATATTACAATAGCTGGATTCTTATTGGCTCAGTCAAATAGGGCAATATCTCCACGTTCTGGTAAGCTGAAGGTGGGTTGAAACCCAGCACACAGTCAAGTTTTCCCGCGATAAACCATTAACTCTAGTTATAATATTTAACGCGTGTTATTGGTCTGCAGACAACTACATTGTGTACATCACATAATCATGCATGTGGCGAGAAACTACAGTGTTTTCAAGGGTAGGTTGACACAAAACATGTTCGCGATAGACCATCCTCTCTAACAGTCATTGATAATGAAGCAGAGCTGCAGATGTGCACGCAAGACATTGAAACAAACTGCTGCATAGTTCTTGTCACCAAACATCTTTGCGTCTATTAATAACTGACTGAGTCATCTAACATCAAAAGTACCGCAATGATAATTCGCTTCCGTATGCTTAACAATTCTGAGGTGGTAGTGTCTTTGCTCGGGAATCGTTTCCGGTAGCTAGTCGAACACTCTGAAAATAGTTCATAAATTTGCCACACGTACGTATAGGCCTAGAAGCGCTAAGAAAGGAGGCATAGTAGAATTGTTTCCCAGACACTCATGGCAGTACTCCTAAACTTTTTTATAAAACAGTCAAATATATAATGAAGCTACAAGATTTGTATTGTAACAACTGTGAAAGCTTGCATATTTACAAGGCAGAAGTATGCGAACTGTCCCATGCTGTGTTCATGTTAATTACTTCCTAAACATTTTAGGAAGATTATTTTACTGTGAACGACTCGCACGCTCTGCTGCAAACTGACGTCACGTAAGTTGCGAAAGACTGCAGTAGTTTCAGTAAGTAGCTCGCGGCTTGCAGGCTGGTATTTAGTCCACGTGCCGCGCGTAGAAAGTCATGACTTTTTACGCATACCACAGTCGCTGGATATATGCAGTATGTTAAAAGTCGCGGCAGGATTAATTGTTATTACGCATGTTTCTGTGCAAGGACTTTGGCATATAATACACTCCGTCCTAGACCGCTGCTGTTAAGACCATGACTACCAAATTTTAAGTAACTTAAATTATAGTAGACAATAACATGTTTAATAAACATTTCTTCTTATGAGGTTTGTTTTATAATATGACTAGATACTCTGGATTTTCGCGAATTAATATGCGGAAATGTTAGCACGTTGAAGACCAAGCTCGAGTCTAGCTCGGGCCACAGAATATGTAGGTATACAGAAGTGAAATAGCTGGTATGACGAACGCCAGCAAAATGGCGGAAACGACTACCGCCAATCAGCATTACGCAGCTGTCATGCTAGCCGGCAGCCAGGCCAATAGGAAACATGCTGTAACATGTAGGAGCCAAACACACACGGGGCTGGAATAGCCTGTTCACTATAAACAGCACTCAGCACAACTTGTAATTAATTAAAAATATGTTTTATTTGGGCCAATGTTTGTTATTTTTTTAGTGTGTTGAAACGTTTACACTGGTTTTTAGTTACATGAAAGTTTTCATATTAAAAATAGTAAAAATTGCCGTAAAACGGCTGAAAGAAAACATTATGCAGTGATCACTTTATTATGAACGACAGCCAATAAGCGGCGAAGTTCGCTCGTATAAAATGAGCCACCACTTCATTTTCACGTGTGAAACGCGGAAATTTGAAACCGGTATACACTCCTGTTAAGAATGATGATTGTTAGATACGCTCGGCAAAACAGTGTCGTGAGTGTGAGCTTATGTTATTGATGGGACGTAAAGATTCATGGATGATAATACTCGACAACATAGAGCTGAGTTAGTGGATGTCATGCTAGACGAGGAGAGTTTCGAGTGTCTGCCGTGGCCAGCCAGCTCTCCAGACTTAACTCCAATTGATAATATTTGGGTTGCATTATACATAGATAGAAATGATGTTTTGTCGCGGGAAAACTTGACTGTTTCTGTGCTTGGGCTAAACTTTAGTAAACATGTCTCTGTTTATAAAGAAACATGTATACGAACATACACTGTAAAAATAGTTAGTAAATTAGCCACGCGTGCGCATAGGAGCGCTAAGAAAGTAGGTATGATAGAATTGTTTCCCAGACATCCATGGTAGCACTCCTAAACTTTTTATAAAACAGTGAAATGTATACTAAAGTTACCAGACTTGTCTTGTAACAAGTGTAAAAGTTTGCATATTTACAAGATGAAAGTATGGTAACTGTCCCATACTGGCCATACTGTGTTTAGGTTAGTTACTTCCTAAACATTTTAGGAAGTTTTTTTACAGTGTAGTATTTATGTCTCACTAGTGTTTACCACGGCCTTACAGCAACTATGCAATCACGCCATACAACAAATCAGACAAAATTGGTTTATACTCTTCAAATGGACGCGATGGAATGTAAATAACGAAACATATGTTTTGACTCAATGATTGGTACGCTGCCAACTTGACGCCTCGTTGTTTTGAAAAGCGACCAATAAAAACGTCTCACAGAACAGCGGGCCAATAGAACATAGCAAAGTGGAAATTCTGAGAGCATTAGTACTGCGTCCTTGTATAGGTGACTAACTTATCTAGTCGTGATGTCCATAAAATACGCGTAGTCCTAAAAATGTTAGATTTAGAACGCTTGTATATGAGATTTACTAACGCGGTTTTGTCACTGTTATTTAACTCGTCCTTGAGGACTATCAAACAGTAATAAACCTGTATGGGCTACCATTCCAAACGTGCAACTTGCCACTCACTGGAGCAGCACCCAATGAAGTAGTAGCTAAAAACAAAGTAAGAATTCCATATTTTGAGAGTTCACTTCTGAGTAGTGTGTTTGTAAACAGGATTGAAGATGCCGTGCTTTTCCAGGAAGCCAGGTAGGTTCAAAGCTCCTAACAATGGAACTGGCAGGCACACTTCTCAGAAGAAAAATGTCAAAATATAGAAAAGTTACACGAGACAAACTATACGCAGGACTGTGGATTCCAGCTGGAAAAACCCGCGAAATGTTCGGATCTGTTAGGCTAACGTGTTAAAAATTATCCTTCGTTAGTTCATAATTTTTTTGTAGCAATTTTTTTAAACATGTTTTTTTTCTATGACTACTAACTTTGTATAAAAATTAGAGCAGAAATATTTTAATTTCAACACATTTTTTTTTTGCTATTTTTATACCTTACCAAATTTCTCTGTGGACAAAGTTAAAGGCGTTCAGGTGGGAGAAAATCATAATTTTATATTTGTGTAAAATAGGGTTAGTTTCGTAGACATTACTTGAGAGTACATTTTCCTCTTACTAAAACAATTTAGCTCAGCCAGTTTTTTCCATTATGGCATTTCAAAGTGAAAATTTGCATATTTTTACTTAATACAAAACTTGAAAACAAATGAACACAATGGAATGGAAAAAAATCACATCAGAACTACATGTTACGGTTTACGGCTTGAAGCATATGAAAACGCATTATAAAATATTTTTGTATTAAAAAAATTACTAAAAATAACGAAAAAGAGCAAATTTATTTTATATACAAACATTTTTGTAATCAATTGTTATATACTTCAAGCCGTAGACCGTGACATGTAGTGTTGATGTGATTTTTTTTCATTTCATTATATTTACTGGTTTTCAAGTTTTGTGTGAAGTAATAATGTGAAAATTCTGACTTCGAAATGCCATAATGGGAAAACTGGTTCAGCTAATTTTTTTTTCGTAAGAAGATACTCCAAAGTAACGTCTATAAAATTAACATTATTTCATACAAATGTAAAACTGTAACTTTTCCCCACGTGAACATCCTTAATTTACAGCGTTTCATTAACAAAATGTCTTTGCCAGAGCAAAATGAGTATTGAGTCAATGGATTGCGCTTCTGTTGTGTTAGCTATAGTGTGTCCTTGCCGTTCGCGCCTAGTTTCTTTAGCATGGCTGACCTATTTTGTGAGTATTCAGTTGTAATTGTTATTTGTGGATGGTATATGACGCTGCCTTCTAGACCAGAGCACATATTTCGCAAGTCGTGATTATTGAACATAATTATTGTTGAGAGAACTATCTTGTTTGCAACATATAAAACCACACAATGTGGGTCTGAGAGTGGGATAGAATATTCTTCATAATTTAAGCTTTTGTCAGTTATGTCGTTTCACCCGACTTTGGAGCACATTAGATCAATCAATTTTTTTAATATTCTGTGTCATTATTTTAGACCAGTACTGTCTCGTTATTTCTGATCATGCGTACCGTTCTTCTTCAGATATTTCGGTCGTTCGTTTGGTTTAAACTTTGACACGGAACCTCTCTTTCTTGTCTTTGGTTCTTTTTTGTGCAATTTTCAGTGGCGTGGCTTGGGTGTGTTGCAAGATATGCTGTACCTCGCGACGTCTGTACAAATTCGATAGTTTCCTATTGGAAGTGCCATCACACTCGTGCCTCGCCACTGACAGTGGCAACGCAACTCATGAATTTGTACAGACTTCGCAAAGTGCAGCTTACCTCGCAACACAGCCAAGCCACAGACAACTTTGTCTGTGAGCATATTTTCTGTGATTGGGAGTTCTGTTACGTTCTTCTCCGTTTCCTTAAACCAATTTGGTTAGTTTTTTTTGTTAAGGAAGTGAACAATGTATATATATATATATATATATATATATATATATATATATATATATATATATATATATATATATATATATATATATATATATATATATATATATTAGTCTGTTTGGGTTCATTCTGAGGAAGTGTAAATAAAAATTACTCCTGTTTCTTAGTGTGTCTGAGGATTTTTCTGTTTTTTGATAAATAATTTAATTTATTTATTTATTTATCACGACATAAAAGCGCAGTTAAGGGATGGTATTTTCTTACACTGAACCCACAAAACTTCACATTTCTTTTACACAAAATCTGAGCCATTATTACAAAATACTATTAATTTAAAATTTAATAAATTACACAGTTTTTCTCTTCTCTTTATACAAATTCAATTTTTTAGCGATCGAAATATTTCACGAATTCATCTTAGAGCAACAGCTAGAATGCAAACGCATGTATACTTATACTACATTTGTAACGGGAACTCAGGTCATCAGCTACATCCACGTGAATATTACGTAGTAACCCGAAATTTATCGCGCAAAGGTTTTTGCAGAAGCCTGTTTCAATGTCTTACGTACACATCTGCAGCTGTACTTCATGGCTATTGGCAGTCCGTATTTGTGCAGATGCAGAGGCGTCGCTCATTTGGCTGTGCCAACCACAAAACGGTAAATGTGATGCCACTTGTCTGTGATTTGTGGACAGAACCCCCCCCCCCCCCGGAGACGTTGAGGGTTAAAAAAAACAATCATTGACCATATAGCAGAGCTGTATATGTCGGTTTCAAAAATATCATCGCGAGAGTTTCCGGTCGCTAATCACGAGGCAATACGCAACTCGCAAAGAAACATATACCATACCACGTTTTACCTGGTCTTGGACAACAACTGAGACGAGAGATTACATAGGACTGTTGATTCCAGCCTGCATGTAATTTATCTCGCTCAGTTTCCCTGTCCATACTGCCTGTTAGAGACATAGTAATTAAGAGGTCGTTCTGTGTTTCAGGCGCATGTATGCAACCCGCATTAACCCCATATAAATCAAGGCTAATTTTACGTTCTCTATAGCAGTAAGAGAACTACACATATCAGAATTTTCTTCGCGCTTTATCAAAGACACAGTCGTTCCTATTTTTGCTGCGTTCTGCAAAATTTAGCATAACAAACGGTTACATAAAAAACCTAATACAAAAATAAAAGTTTTGTAAAATTTATAGTCTACCATTTTTCATAATTCGGCGAACGCAGCGACAATAAGAACGACACTGTCTTTCATAAAACGCGAAGATATTGTTGATATATGTAGTACTGTTATTGCTATAGCGAAGGAAATATTAGCCTTGATTTATATGGGGTTAATGCGGGTTGCATACATGCGCCTGAAACATTGGAACTGCCTCAACAACCTGTTGACTTGACTCCACAGGACTGTGTACATTCTGTCCTCAGCAGTGGCGGATCAAGGGGGAGGGGTCCAGGGCCCCCTTCAACTCTTAAAGCATAATTTGTCCCTAAAATATTACAATTTCTTGTAGTTGATTGTTTAACATTTTTGGTTAGGAAGCACTTTAAAGATCACCAATATGCTCCTCAAAATCTAATTTTTTTGTGTGGAAGGTACCTCTGACCCCCCTTTTTTACTGGGGGGTCTGAATGCACAGTAACTTACGTTGTCACAACAAAATGTTTATTTAAATATGATCCACTGAAAAATGTCTTAGTCACTAAATTTTTTTTTGTTTAAAAGTTACAGTAATGGAAACAAAAATTGCGTTATTAAGATAATTTACTTGAAATTTTTATGGCGAAGATAGCTGTATTTTTAAAACATGCTTTATATTGAAAACATTATTGCTTTTTGTATTAAAGAAAACAGCGCAATTTCCAAAGGAAATTTTTTAAACCATAAGTTTGCCACATTTGCTTTGCTGTAAGAAGAAATTTCTTTACGGGAAGTTGAATGCCTTTCCAACGAAGTTACTTTGCAGTGGATCGTATTTAAACAAAATGTTTTTGTAGCAACGAAAGTTACTTTGCAGTGTACATCTACTTTCAAAGCCTACAACCCCCCCCCCTCTTTTTTTCCCGTCCCAGAGCTGGATCCGCCGCTGGTCGTGAGTTACTAGTACAGAAGTTGAGGCTCCAATGAGTGACCAGACGTCAAATTGCGAGCGTTCGGGAGTGTTTTCATTCTGGTCTGCCGTTGATTCAGAGTCGTCAATGATGAGTTTTAATAATCAGCAAACCAGTTGCTAGAGGCAATGATTTTTGGTGAAAAGAATTATGCGACATTTTGTTTCAGTGCCTCGTCTGCAGCTCTGCTTCATGGCCAGTGATTGGCTGTTTATAACTCTCAACATATTTGGGATCTACCCGCTAATCGCAGACGGTTGGTGACGCAGTGACGTTATTCTCATTGGCACAGACAAATGAGTGACGCCTCTACACGAATGGACGCTGATTATAACTACGTACCAGAGCTGCAGATGTGAACGTGAGGCATTGAAACAAAATGTTGCATAATTATTTTCAACAAAAAATCACTGCCTCTACCAATTGCTTGAGTGAATCACATGCGCAGGAGCTCCAAATCTGAATTATACTCAAACGAAATTTCGGAACTTCCGGGCCTGTAATAACATCCAGAAAAATAGTCCCCGACGGATCGTTACTGTGTGTTACAGAAGTAAAATCACCTTCTGGCTATCAGTAACGCAATGTAGGTTTATTTGGTACAGTTCGCAGCATTTACGTGGCTTTTAACTCGCAACCCGAATTTTACCATCTGACAATCAATCGCCTTTGAATATAACAGACGAAAATTCTAACCATTTGTGAGCATAGGAAGTTGGGCAATTGATTCACAAGCAACTAGTCGAGTCCCGCGAAAAATGCATATTCAATGCAGCTGTATGTAGTACCAAGTATAAAGATTTATTATCAATTAGATCTTAACCAAGTATAATAAGCATTCACGATCTCTTTAATATCGTGCGGTGTTTTGCATATTAATGAGCTCCTCTCGAAGTCAACTTTCCATAAAAAAAAATCTCTGGCTGTTTGCCAGAAAAAAAATCTGCGCTAATTCTTAAATGTCGTTACAAATCTGAAGTCTTCTTGCAAACTACTTAAATTGTTTTTAATCGTGCAGGAAGGCCGTTGAAAAGTTTTCTGATCAAACCACAACTGAATGTTTCGCGAAAAAAAATTTGCGTAATTTTGTTTCAGTGCCCTACGTAAATATCTACAACTCTGCTTCGTGGTTAATGGTAACATGTTATTTTTCATGGAGGTAATAATGGATGGAGTGGCATCCTTCGTACTTCGCCAGGGTAGTCATGTGAAGCATTATTATCATCGAACTGCGCATGTGCAAAGGGCTTGTTTACGTATGTCGCCATATTGTGGGTGGCACAAGAGCAGCAGAAAGCAATGCAATGTAATGCTGTAGGACTGTTCGCATTAAAAATGTAAACATGAAAATATTGTTTTACGTAATCAGTAGAGATACGTAAATTTCGCAGATACATTCCAGGTCAGGTTGAACGCCAATTATGTATACTTCATTGTCATGTCTGTGACTTGCTGGCGGCTGTTACGAAACGCGTTTGACTACTGCAAGCCAGTAGTAAATAAGGAAATAATGCGAAGTGCTATCGCTTGCTACCTGCTTGTACGGTTATAAGCCAATCGATAATCGAGTGTGGCCAGTGGGTGTATAGGACTGACAAGTCTAGACTGCTGCCAGATGAATCCGCGAAATTGACATACCTCTAGTAATCAGTAACGAAGAACAGTACCAGGCGAGACAGCATAGTTTTCAAACGCTAAGGATATAACAAGTTACCTCGTACTATGTGCGTATGCATTATAAACTTGATGAAAGTAAATAAACGTTTCTTACATGTGAAAAGTTAATCCTCCGCAACTGCCGAATCTGTTAGTGCAGCCGAAAGTTGCACAAGCTTTCACTATAATTGTGTATTTAAATACAATCTAAAACAGTTCAATTCAACTCAATGTTAAGTGTGTACGTTTTTGCCACTGCTACGTCGTCTGCTAGATGCTTCACATTTGCTCAAACGCTTCCACTGCATAGACTATTACCTCCGTGTTTTTTTTTGTGCAGAGGCGTCAGTCATTTGCAGGTTTAACCTCAAGTCAAGACGCTGGGTGTTACGGCATCCAATCACTGACCACATAGCAGAGATGCAGGTTCGCACGTAAGGCACTGAAACAAAGTGCTGCAAAATTATTTTCGCGAAATTTCCTATCCCTAGTTATGAGATAAGTTTATTCGCAACCACCACCACGACGTACGTCCGTGCGTACAAAAGCAGAAACTCTGAGGTTGCATGCAAGCATTCGTAACCTCGCATTGCGTGCGTACTTAATACGTAACAGAAGTGATCAACTTTCTACTTCGTACGCTACGTACGTAACTGGTGGTTTTGAGTCCGTTTCAAAAGCAGTCGTAACAAAGTAAAACTAAATTTAATTTTACGAACTATGCAACCAGAGAGTACACACAAACAAACATACAAGTAAACAAACAAATGGACTTTGCTTGCAATTTAAAAAGAAGTAAATTTAGAGCAAAAATAAATGAGCCACAGCCATCATCATAGGTAGAGACACTGGTAAATCGCGGGAAAAGTTGATTGTTTGCTAGGCTCCAACATACTATGCATAACACTGAAGGTTTTTCACTTATTTTGGCTATCGTTTATATGAAGCACCGTGTCCCTCTTCAACAGACCCAATTAGAACTGTACAGTGTTAACACAGAACGTATGTGATTTGCCAGAAAACGGTTTGCACGTGTCACGATTGAGATACTACAGTTTATTGGAGACTATGTTAAATATTTTCGCGATTTTCCAGTGTCTCTAGTCATAGGAAAGCATTGGCCAGTGGCAACAGACTCTTACCTGCGCAGCCAGTCAGGGTATGTTTCTTTTCTATTGGCCGGGACAGAAGCCCCTTGCTTTCCAGTGCCCGTACTGCATGCAGTCTGCAGGAGCTCCTCGGACTGTGTATGGGCCTGAATACGGGGACCGATTGCAGTCTCCGAAACGTCACATTTTGCTTTGTCGCAAGGAGACCATTGTGTTCTTTATTATATTGTCCACAGAGTCTGTGTTATTTGCATTCGTTCGCTTTCCTCAAGGTTTATATATTTCTGCTGTGTCGTCTACATCCAGCTTTATTCGTCGTTCGTCTGTTTTGTCCGTTTGTTGTAATTATATGTATTTTTGTCTGTTGTTTCCAACTTACTAACGGAATTCGTTTTATGGAATAATCATAGTTATTTACTTTTCCTTATTTTATTTTTTTGATGCTTGGGTATTTTTTGTGTTCATTTATTTCCTTGTAACTCATTGACTGAATTCCTTGTGGAATTGTGTAAGTTTACCATGTTTGCCAGTTGCAAACAAAGTTCTTTTGTTTGTTTACTTGTCTGTTTGTGTGTATCCTCTAGTTTCCTGTGACACATCGTTTGCTGTATGTCCAAAATACTTCTTTAGTTTGTACCCCCCCCCCCAATCCCTTTGCAAGAATCGTTCAAAAGTAAATTTCATATTGATACGGGTTTTCGAATACTACCTCTTCTTTTCGTAAATTATTTCATATATTTCGTTGGAAAACAATAAATTACTAATAATTAACTGCCGACGTTTTGCACTACGAAAAAAAAAAAATCAACTTTTGAGGACATATTTTTTTCCGTTGGTATTCTCAACCCCGTCCCAAATACGTTAAGTATTTGCTTGTCTGCGTACGTAAGTGTGATTGTCATTGCAGCTATAATGTGTAGTTTGGCCACTGCTGTGTGTCGAGGTAGGATCACAGACAAAATAGTAATACAGACGTGAAATGACGTGGCGGTTCGTTTGATACGGGCGAACTTGGCCACTTATTGGCTGCCCGAGGCTGTTGATACCAGTCCCGTGTATGTTTGGAACCTTCATGTTACGACAGATATCCCATTGGTATGGCTGCCGGCTAGCAGGGCAGCCACCTTACGCTGATTGGCGGTAGGCGTCTCCGCCATGTTGCTGGCGTGGGGAACTGAGTTCGCTATCCTACTGGCTATTTCACTTTCCTATTCCTTAAGGCTCGGTCGCCATATTGCATGTTATTATTTTTCGTTTTTTTTTTTTTTTTTTTTTTTTTTTTAAATTGTAAGAAGAAAAATGTTAAATGTGAGACTATACCTCAAATCCTTTTTACATTTTGCTACAGTACAGACCTTGCGATTTAGCTGTTAACTTATAACTACGCCGCATTGTGTACGGCAAATTGTTTTATATTCATAATTTGCCCGACAGTTTGCGCGACTTAACTATACATTACTTACTCAACTGCTATGTTTGTACAGTAGTACAAAGTAGATAGAATTTGCGGTATAGTCGCCGATTTAACATTTTTATTCTCAGAGTTCAAAAAAAGCAAAAAATAATAAATTTCAATATGGCGACTGAAACCTAGTCTTAAGGGCGTTGCCTACCTTGAAGCCACGGCGGGAGCAAGCACATGGTTTTACAGGTTAAATAGTATTCCACCTGGCTCAGTAACGGTTCAAGTTACATAAACGCCACCATTGACTTTTTTGTTCGTCTCGGTGCCGCGTACATTGCTATGGATCGTGTAGACGGTTTTTTTCAATACCCTGAAATTGTGGGCAAAAAGCATTTTTTCACACAGAAAAAAGCGAAAATCGCATTTGATAAATTATTTTTCGCAATTTTATTTGCGTAGCAATATTCTCCTTTTTCGGCGCAGAAACAGGTTTTTGTCCGGAAGCAATATCACAAAAGGTGACAGAGTGCCATTGAAAATTATTTTAACATGTAAAACCCTATTCTTTCTCCGCCAGGGCTCCGAGGTAGGCAGCGCCCTTAATATTCTGTGGTAGGAAGCTCGCACAGCGTGACGCGATGTAAGCGGTAGACGTGGTTGTTGCACTGAGCGACGTATTAGCAGCTTGTAATGTGGCTGGCCTGCTGGTAAACCACTCACAGCTTGTGAAAGTTGTCGCAGCGAGCACTGCACAGTGGCGATACCCACATCGCAGCAGCTGCAGCCGACAGTCACTGCTCACCCGCGCGTGTCCAGCCTCGGACTTCGAAGAGAAAAAAAGCAATTGTCTACTTTTACAAGCAAAAAAATACATATTCTGAGAGAGAGCGGTTTAGAGGGACACACGATTTTGTGCAAGATTTATTTGAATGCCCTATCGTTAGGGACCGGAAAATTTCGCGAATTCAATGACCTGCACGTTAGAATCAAATATCCTATGCATACTCAAGTCCCGACCATTTGTCCACTAGCTGCTACTCATTGGAACAGACAATGAAATAATAGACGGGGCTTGAATATGCATAGAACAATGGATTCTAGCCTGTAGGTAGTTGAATTCGCGAAATTTTCCTGTCCCTACCTATCATCTAACGTGGATACTTTGACTGCAGTTGTGACACTGACCGGCTCAAAATATTTCATTTGATGCCATTTAGTTAGTGGAGAGATCTTAGTCAGTACTAACATCTTGGTCTTTAGCGCTGGTGATCCTGTAGTCAACGACATAATGAAGGGGCAGGGGAAACGGGAGACCCCGAGAAAACCCACCGACCAGCGGCATCGTCCGGCACAATTCCCACATGCGAAAACCGGGGACCGACCCCACCGAGAATCGATCCCAGAGTGCCTTGATGCTTTAGTCACTGCAGCAAACGTGGCGTGCAGAGCAAAACAAATAGTAAGTTGTGCTGGCAAATTATAACACTTTTGGGGAGTAAAATAACAACAATAAAGTAATTTTGTTTCAGCAACCAACAAAATATTTATTTCACTATGTAGGCTACAAAAATTGTTTACCCCAACCACTGATTGTTTGACTCGACTTTACCTTTTCCTCAGTAATGGTTTAACATTTAAAAAATTGAAATAAATAAAAAATACTCACATTACAAACTTTTTGGATCCTTCAAAATTGCTAAAAACGATTTTTCAAAAATGCTTTATCTGGAAAAATACCAGTCTGATTAGTAATTAATTGCGACCCATGTTTTTCGCGAAAATAATTTTTCCTCCCTTTGTTTCTTGTGCCTTACGTGCACATATGCAGTTCTGCTTCGTGGTCGGTGATTGGATATCTTAACTATCACGAGCCTTGGTATTCTACCGGCAAATCACAAACGTGTGCTGTTGCAGGAACATTATTGTAATTGGCTCAGTCAAATGAGATACGGCTCTTCACATAGACACGCTGCCAATAACCATGAGGCAGATTTGCAGATGTATACGTAAGAAACTGAAACAAACTGGGGCAAAATTCTTTTAGTGTAAAAAACGGGGGTCCCTGGTCACTAAGATTCAGAGGAACACATTTATTTGTAGATATACTAAGATTTGGCGGTTGGCGGCTGAACTCCATAATCCTGTGTACATCTGTCCTCACCTACTTGTTAGTGGCAAGTTGTACATACGACAAGATACCGCGGTAGTCAGTGAGTGTTTTAATGACAGTTAAATCTCTAGTAGCAAATACAATAAATTTCAGTTGGCCAACTGTTGGCAGAAACGGCAAACATTCGCTAGTATGATCGTCTACTTTTTTTGGAATGGTTGTTAATCAGGCCATGTCAGTAAATATGTGTGTAGTTATACTGAAATAATTTTAATCTGGGCAACTTAGTTTAAAAATTCTGACATATTTCAGTATACGGTCCACAAACAGACTTAGCTAACTAACCAACAAGCATCTGAGTATAATAATAATGCTTGTGGTACATTTGTGGTTAATGTGTGGGTGATTTCATAATTTCATTATGCATCACGTATGCCACATGTGGCCACGGGTGCATTCCGCTTGTTTACTGCCTGTGGGCTGCTTATCACGATCAGATTTGCACAAGTGGGACAGTTGATGTTTGCTATTAGGGATGTTGTCACATCCTTCAAGGACGGGCTCATGCATCAGTGACCCTATCACAAATGTAACTCATGTGTACAGAAATTCGAGATCTCTGATCTACACAAATGACTTCTCAAAATTTTCTGATTTCTGTTTAATTGAATTGACGCAATACTTCGACAAGTAAAATTATAGCGCCACCGCTTAAGGGTGCCACCTCAAACTCGCTTAAAATGCGTTGCAGTGTGTTCGTAAATACATTGTTTCACTAAAATTGTCACATGTGCTCATTGTATCAATGCTCGAAAAGAAAATACATTTCATACGATGATGAAAAGCTAGTTTCAAAGTGTCACTTCAATTAGAAACATAATTTTGGAGCCCCTCGAAATGGCTAAAAGACAGCTTCTTCAACCTAATTATGTCTGAAAAATTACTCATGGGGTTCGTGTGAAACTACTCTAGAAACATGCAGTTCACATTTCTTAATTTTTTCACTAGTTAAAACGTGGGGTTTCAGCTGAAAGCGTCAGTCAGGCGAGTGATCTACGATACCACTGCACGCCATTTCAATGCCTTGCGGTAGAGGCGATATCGCACCAGATGAGCCTGTCAACAACGCCCTTGGCGCCGTGCCTCACTCACACAAATACACGGTCAGTAGGTGGACTGCTTAAAGTAAAAAAAAATTATAAAAAACGACAACTACAAAATACACCGCTCCAGTTTAGTGCATAGAAGTATAGGCTAATTCTTGACGCGCGCAACAGTCTTACCCATGTCACTCACTTTTGCTACTGCCTCCAGTGGATACATAAGCGATCCTCAGCGACTGATCCTCAACATGCGACGATGGGATGGTACACGAGAGTTGGAGGATCCCGGTTGTCATCGTCTGCATGCCGAGACACTTTTGTTGGACGTCAAAGGGCGGCCGCCGCGCTCTCTGAGCTCGGTTTTTTATTTGTCGTGCGATTGGCGTGCCTGACTTGAATGCAGGACATCGTGGTTTGCTTCCAGGCCAGCTTCACTCGTGGCGTTTCCCTTCTCCCTATCCCCCCTCCTCTTCGATCCACCATGCACATTCACGTAGATACACCTGAAAAATGAGAATCCACAAGGTTGGTCCTCGTCTCAAGCAGTGTGTCCTTGGATTATAAAAGGCCGAGATGAAGAAGTGAAGAGATTTTGGTCCGCACACTTAGGTTTTCAGCTCTGGTGAGAGTGGCATGACGTGAGCATGGAGCAGCGCCGGAATGAAATGGCGTGAGAAACGGGATATCCCCGAGAAAACCCGCCGACCAGCGGCATCATCCGACACGAAAATCCTGGGAGTTACCCCGCCGGGAACCGAACACGATTCGCCTTGGTGGGCCGAGGTGAAGGTACACTGTCAAAAATATCTGTAAATTTACCACACCGGTGCAGAGAACTGTTTTAAAGTAGGTATGGTAAGATTTTTCCCATACATAAATGGCAGCGTTCTCATACATTATTTGGATACGGTAAAATGTATACTAATGTTATACCAGACTTGTGTATAGGTAGTTCGCGTTAAATTGAGTAGTTTTGAAGATTACCGTCTGCATAATAATGATTAATAAATAATTTATCAAACGTTGACTTTTGAGTTCACTACTATCTATGGATTTTATAGGCCGTTCACGATATAATGAGCACTTCATAACGTTTTCTTTCAGCCGTTTCGGAGCCATCTTTACTATTTTTAATATAAAAACTTCCATGTTAGTGAAATCCAGTGTAAACGTTCCAACACTGGTAAAAGTTAACATATAATGGCTCAATTAAACTTATCCTTAATTAATTACAAGTTCTGCTGAATGCTCAGTTTATGGTGAACAGCCTATAGCCTAGTTGTGACTTTGGACGAATTATGGGGCCAGGAAAATTTCGCGAATTCAATTACCCACATGCTAGAATCCATTGTACTATGCATACTCAAGCCACGTCTATTCGTTCATTGTATGTTGTCTGAGTGAGTAGCAGCTAGTGGACAAATAGTCTGGGCTTGAGTATGCATAGAACAATGGATTCTAGCATGTGGGTAATTGAATTCGCGAAATTTTCCTGGCCCTAGTTATTTAAAGGCAGTTCGGAATAAAAAGTGAGCACTCAAAAAAGCCCTGCTAAAGATCTATTTCCAGCCAATTCGTATCTTTCCGCTTGTAACAGCTAACGACGGGAAAAGTCTAACCTCCTGGGACACGTCACTTTATGTTTGCGCGTGTAAGATAAATTGTTCAGTTGATAGGTACCTATATAGTTTGATAAAAAATAAGTTTATTAATTATATAAAATACAATTATATCGCTGTCGGTTGATCTTGTTTCAGTATTGTTGTATATAAATACAAATAAACACGGAACTATGTTGTGTTATTTCGTTGCCAACCATACAAGCTGTAAAGTGACTGTCGGTAATGTTGAATTGTGTGTAGTAACAGCTAGTGATATTTTTCAAAGGTTAAATATTTAGTGTTCACTTTATTCCGAACGGCCTATATGTTAACAAGTATAAGGAAAATACAAATAATCTAAAAGGCAAATTTAACTGGGGTTTCAAAGTCCTCACTATATCCCGAACAATTTATAGTAACAATGCTCAACAGTTCCTCTGTTTCCTAGCTGAAGCATGGCGAGAGTTCTATACTGTGCATAGTTAATAAAAAATAACCTGCTTGCAGCTACTCGGTATAAACACCCATTGCCCGAAGAATTAACGGGGTGATATGACATGAGGGTGAATCAGCGATGGTTTGTATGGGCGAAATAAACGGGGAATTCCTGGTTAAATTTCTTGTTAAAATAATACGAGTCGAATGCATTTGTGCACTTTTCCTTTTATTGTTGCCGTACATATTATACACTATCAAATTAACTGTGTGAAAATTTACGGCGATAGGTATTTTCGAAACTATATATCATGCAACAGTATTGCAGTATTGTAACAGCCGTTTTTTGTTAATATTAGGCAAAATGTCAAGGCTTAACCACATCGCCACTGAGCCAAACATCCCCCCCCCCCCATTTAGTAACTTAGTTTGACTGTTTCAGTTATAATTTTTGTGACCATTCTAAACGGACACACATTTACACTCAACCGGGCTTGGGAATCAAACTCAATACATCTCGTACCGTAAACCGACGCGGGGCCGATAACTCTACGGAGGTATGTCCAACTACACCACCTAGTACTCTTGAAGAGCAAAACTTCTCAAACATACGTTATTTGTGAGGTATGCGTAGTGGAATTGTGCGCACTTCGTTTGATAATTTGTCACTTCTCGCATATGTTCGTGAATCATACTGTACACTGTCGTAATTTTGCATTTTATGAATAGGAAATATATTTCTAATGCGAATTAGTGATTATTACAACTTTTTTTCAAGTAATTATACCTATATGTTAAAAAAATATCACGATTAAACCCAGGGGACCGCGCGTCGACACAAGTATTCTTCTTACACAGTTTCAAATATTATTCTGATTACGAGATGTGTTGGTAGACCTTCAAACTGTAAGACCAGAGATGAATGAGGGATGACATGAAATAAGACCTTACAGATGGAGCAAAGCGGGAGTATCCCGAGAAAACCCGACAGCCACTGTAACATCCGCCACACTTCCCACGTGTGGAAAATCCGAGACCAACCTCGATCTATGTGTTTACAGTACAGGTAATTTTCAACTTTCATACAACATTCAACTTACGTACGTTTCAGACTTTTACACATCAAACATTAGTAGCCATAATTTAACGTCCACATAATGGATTCAAACTTTCATACATTAACTGACAAAATATAATAAACACTCAGTTTCCCAGCAAGTAAACAAAGTCAATTGCTTATACTTTATTTTCTGAATTTGTTTTACCATTTTAATACTCCACATCAGTTTTTAAATCATTACTTAATTATGAATGATAAACTTGAATGTAACTCAGGAACGTACAACCGCCTTTTAATTATAGTTTGTGATTGTTGAAGAACTTTTTGGCTTTTTACGGAACAGAACACTTTAAGTAACATACAAGTGTATCATTCAGTTTTCATACATTTTTCCAAGAATACATTATGTATGAACGTTGAGGACTTCCTGTATACAATGGCGGTTCACGTCATGTGTCGTCCTACACATTGTACTTCATCTGACACATCAGAGGACTGGAATATCAAAGACCTGGGAGATCAACTCACGACCTGACCTCTGTGACAGTGACGAAGGTTGGGCGGTCCATCTAGTGTAGGCCTTGCTGTGAGGATGGGATGGTAAATTACGTGGATGATGGCTGTCGGGACGAAGGACACTCGGTACAGGACCTGAGGATAGTCAAGGACGAGATGGATTTACGACAACAACTGTCTGGGGAAAGATGGGCTTGTCAGATGTCGAGACACTACCAGTGAATACGAAATCGTATGAAATTATGTAAATGTCCGAAATGTTTGTGTGCACTTGCCAGTTCTTCGTTTACATATTCAAACACACTTTCATTAAGAATTGTTTAAAACTCGAAAATAAAATAACGTATAAGTTTATATTATATTTTTCTGTCACAGCAAATCTACGAGGATTCTTCAGTGAAAAGTCTTCCTACAGCATTTTGAAATCACTGCGGCACAAATACAAACTGGAAAAATTTTTTTTTTTCGTCCTACAATTTACTTACAGCGGATTGCTTAATGCGTGAAGTGGGGTTCGCAGTGGTTGAGGAGTCAGACCTCTCGTCTTCCGCCAAGGCGATCCGGGTTCGATTCCCGGCGGGGTCGGTCTCCGGATTTTCGCATGTGGGAATCGTGCCGGACGAGGCCTTTGGTCGGCGGGTTTTCTCGGGGATCTCCCGTTTCCCCCGCCCTTTCTTTCCGGCGCCGCTCCATACCCACCTCATGCCACTCTTCACCAGCGCTGAAAACCTCGATGTTAGCGCTGACCAAAAATCTCTCACTCAAATGCTTAATAAGCGGTGAAAGACATCGAGTTACAGGTGTATTCATTTTGGAAATCATAGCCTATAGGAAATTCGCAGTCAATGTAAGATGTTTTGTCCCTGGTGTATGTTATTCACACGTAGTGAAAGTAATACAGCTATTACCACAACATCTACAACTTATACGATCAGTACAACTATCACTACTGTACTACCAGTATTCCTTTTACAGCTACTACGCCTTCTACCACTTGTACAGTTCTGTACTTCTGCTGCTGTTGCTTATGATGCTGCTACTACTATTATTGTTACTACTACTTCTTCTACTACTATTGTTAGTACTGCTACTATTGCTATTACAAATGTTACTACTTCTGCTTCTACTACTGTTACTAATGCACAGAAAGAAAATTTTGTATGAAGTCTTCCCTGCAAAATTATTTTGTAGTATGTAATAACATAATAATTTTGTGGTGGCCACAATATTTTACTGGTGTCAACATTTTTTTTGTGGTGACCAAAAAATAAATTTTGCAGGTATATACCACAAACACAAAATATTTTTTTTCGTGTGCTACTGTTACTACTACTACAGCTGCTACTATTATTACTTCTACTACTACTACGCCATAAATAGTTCACGATAAACGCGTCACACTCGCAATATTCTTGCCACGTTGTGTAGGATTATTCTCTTCTGGTTTCATATGTTAATTTTCACATTGTGTTACGCTCTCTTAAGTGCCCGTGAATTATTCTTAATTTCTTCCTGATTCAAGATTTGGCAAGAATTATGTGAAAACATTTCAATAGGGACTTAGCTAATTTACTTTAAACTTCATTACGGATGTTGTATTCTAGATATCAAAGCGTAGTTATGGAATAATTACGCTAATTTATCATTCAAGAATGTAATACTCTCTTGCCATATAATAAAGATTAGACAACTCCTAGTGCCAATTTTGTCCAGTTCTCTCTCCAGTAGTATAGGATAAACCGACCATATATCGTGATACACCTTAATTTCGTGATAAATCACGTTGCAGGTCTCACATAGTTCACTAGGTTACCGACAGAGAGCAGGTGTGTATAGTTTCCGCAATAAGAGACTAACGTGTCACATATATGGTCACAATTAAAATTTTTACCATATTTCTGGTGCTGAATTCTTGAAAACATTTTTGTCAACACTTTCATCATCTAGGTCTTTAGCGCTGGTGAGGGCTGAGATGATGTACGGAGGAGTTCAAGAATGAAGAGGCGGGGAAAACGGGAGATCCCCGAGAAAACCCACCGACCAGCGGCATCATTCGGCACGATACCCACGTGCGAAAATCCGGGGACCGACCCCGCCGTGAATCTAGCCCAGCTCACAGTGATGGAAGGCGTTCTGGTACTGAATTTCGAAACCTTAAGATTCCACTATACACCTGGTGTACGAATTCTTTGTTTTTAAGCCGTAATATTTGTTTTAGAATAGAATTCCAAATTGTTTCTTTGAAGAACCAATTTAATGTATGTGTTCTTCTACATTTCTTGCCTAAATTTGTTTTATGCGTTCAACACAATTTGTAAACAGTTTTAGAAAAAAAAGTGGATACTAATTTTTTTTCTATCACTGTTTACAAATTGCATTTACCAAGTAATGCAAATTTAGGGCAGAAATGATAAAGAACATGTACATTAAATTGGTTCTTCAAAGAAACACGTTCGATTTATAGCTACTCTAAAACAAATATTACAGCTTTAAAACAAATAATTTGTACATCAGGTGTATAGTGGAATCTTAGTACTACGAAGTATGGTAGCTTTATCCTACATCTAAACGTACAATATAATGTTTGTATCGAGGCATGCCGGTATTACGTCACACCCTTCATTTACTGAAGGAAAGTAAGTAATTTAACAAAAGAGGTGACGTAGATTGTTAACGAGCCGGTGATGCACCCTGTGCTTTCAAATAAAAACAATCTGAATTATTTTATTACCGTCACGAAATGCATGTATTGTCCTTCTCTATCCCTCTTTATTTTATAAGATTTTTCCATTGACTTTAACTTGTGTTGTCTCTTGTTTATTTCCATTGACTTTAACTTGTGTTGTCTCTTGTTTTTTTCCATTGACTTTAACTTGTGTTGTCTCTTGTTTTTTTTTTTTTTTTTTTTTTTTTTTTTTTTTTTTTTTTTTTTTTTTTGTTTTTTTTTTGTTTTTTTTTTTTTTTTTTTCATTGACTTTATCTTGTGTTGTCTCTTGTTTCTTTTTTTATTTGTTGTACACTGTCCGGTATTTATGTCAACTTCCATCTTTTCTCATACTGGGAATCTGGTTTTTCTTTGTGTCTGCCTTTGTGTTTGAGTGTTGTCAAATTGTTGACTGAATTATATCTTTAGAATTCTTGCTGAGGAATATATGATAAGAAACTGTGGGAATTACTCCGGGATTGTTTTTTTTCTCTTATGTTTTCGGTGTTTTTTTTTTTTTTTTTTTTTTTTTTTTTTTTTTTTTTTTTTTTTTTTTTTTTTTTTTTTTTTTTTTTTTTTTTTTGTTTTTTTTTTTTTTTTTTTTTTTTTTTTTTTTTTTTTTTTTTTTTTTTTTTTTTTTTTTTTTTTTTTTTGGTTTTTTTTTTTTTTTTTTTTTTTTTTTTTTTTTTTTTGGTGTTTTTTTTTTTTTTTGTTTTTGTATTTTGTCACTTTGTCTTTCAATACAAGTACGATCAACAAAACATGAGCGATGGCGTATGTCCACAAACTAATATATTCTAAGTCTTTATTTTACTTGAATCCTTGGCCATGGAAACAACACACAATCCCGCGAGAAAAGATGTGGGTTGGGGGGGGGGGGTTGCAAACGTAATAACTGCTGTTCTAATTTTCGTACTTAAATAGGAACAATGATCACCATCTTGCGTAATAGAGTTTTCTTTTTATTCAAAGACTTTAGATTATATATAGAGATGATGGTTTATCGCGGGAACACTTTGATATTTGCTGGATTTCAACACACGTTCAGCTTACCAAAAGATTACTGGCTTTAGCTTGTACGTGAAGGTGTTGCCCAATGTGACTGAACCAATAAGAATCCCGCTGTTGTAATATTTTATGCTCGTTATTGGTCTGCATATAAGTATGGAGTGTCAGACGGACGTATATCACACAATCATACATGTTGCGACAAAGTACAGATTTTTCAAAGGTATGTTGGCACACAAACCTTCCGCGAAATTCCATAATCTCTAATTATGTTACTAAAATATGATCCATGTAAAATCATTCAGGTAGATAAGTATATTGTTTAAGGCTGTTCAAGTGCGTTAAAGTCATAACTTAATAATTATATTAAATAGCATTAGTTTTGTAGACGATACTTGTGAGTGAAGTTTCCTCTTACGAAACATTTTTAGCTTGCATAGATTTCTCATAACGGCGCGTCAAAGTAAAAATTTTCATGTTATGCTACCATGCAAATAGTGAAAACCAGTTAACTTACGTTCGTGAAATAATTCACAATGAAATAACATACTATGGGCTACGTACTAAAACATTTGAAAAAATCCCGCGAACTGTTTTTGTATTTTAAAAAAATTGCTGACTTTGCAACTTTTGTCTGTACTTTTGCGATTTTTTTTAAAATTCAAAATATTACATGGCCGATTCTTTTCAATGTTTTATTGAATAGCTCGTGGGATATAAGTTCACAGTGAATTATTCGGTTTAAGTAGGTTAGTTGGTTTTCACTCTTTGCATGGCAGCAGAACAAGCAAATTTTGACTTTGACGTACCGTTATGAGAAAACGACGCCATGTGAAATTGTTTCGTAAGAGGGAACTGCACTCACAAGTATGGTATACAAAACTAACATTATGTCATATAAATATAAATTATGATTTTATCGCACTTGAATACCCTTAAGGTTTGCTCTTGCTTCAAGGGTTCAGGACGTTGAGGGAGGCATGTACCCTTACCATCTCCCTCCCCCTGCTGGCCTCGAATATGATTTGAGAATGAAACGGAAGACCTCGACGCTGCGATGGAATTAAATAAAAAAAGCGAGATGTTTAGTATGTTGACCTCCCACATTCCACGTCATTGGCCGTAGACGAGGTGAGCGTAATCCCCGGCTGTTAAATCCGACATCTCAGCTCGCGTGGAATTTGGCGTAACTCATCGTTGCGTAAACCGGTTCTCGTCGACTTTTGTTTTCCCCGTGACGGCCTCGCACGCTTCCAGTTTCCTTCCGCCGTGTATCCCTGAAGGCGTGCCATGTCACGAGACCCGGGGGTCCCTAGGGAACACTGCAACCCCGCTGTATCCCGCCTGGAATGCTGGTAATACTTCCTGCCCACGTACATTCAGGGATTGAGGTTTTACAACGAAGAATTAGTAGGTTCCGTACTGAACTCGCATCAACTCTTCACTTGATAAGACCGAGTTTTTATGTAATGATTTCCAAAAAAAACTTTCGACTTCATTAGTATGCTACGGTCGGAATTTTACTGTTAATACACCATGCTTAGAGATGTTGGTTAGAGAAGGTGATTTATCGCGAGAATGTTTTCTGCCAGCGTATTATGCAAATCAGTGTATTGTCCTGCGTCGTGTATTATTGACTGGCGGTTATGTGGCACAGTCTAGTTATTTACAGACGAATCACGGACGTCCAGTCGTAGCGCACCAGAGTTGTCATTGGCCCAGTCAAATAGGGACTCACTAGTTACGAAATAAAATCATCAGAAAAGAATACATTACATTGAAGCCTAGATAACAGTCAACTTTTCCCGCGATAAATCACATTCTCTAATGATGGTATATCGCGAATTTTTTTTTGTGCCAACATAGCCTTGAAAACACTGTAGTTTCTTGTAACATGTTTGATTGGGTGATGTACGTCTTAACACAACGTAGCTGTCTGCAGACCAATAACACGCATCAAATTTATAACAACGAGATTCTTATTGGCTCAGTCAAATAGGCAACAGATCTACTACAAGCGAATGTCTGGAGCCAATATCGTAACTGTGTCCGGGTGAGTTCTGGCCAGATAACTCCAGCATGTCGTCAAATAATAACACAAATTTGCACGCCTCTACTTCAGGCAGATGATAATTATCAGCGGGGCTGTGGTTGACACAGTGGATAGAGCACCCACCTCCTACCAAGGCGATCTGAGTTCCCGGTCCCCGGTGTAGACGGTCCCCGGATTCCCGCACGTGGGAACCGTGCCTGGCGATGCTACTGGTCGGCGGGTTTTCTCGGGGATCTCCTGTGTTCCTTATTCCTTCATTCCGGCGCTACTCCACACTAACACGTCACTCCTCACCAGCGCTAAAAACCTAGGTGTCAAGTTCTGACCAGAAACTCTTCACTTCTAACAGTAACGATGCAATCCCTGTTGCTGGCAGTTTACAGCACGCTCGCTAGATATTTAGGCTGTGTTTCAAATAGCCCAGAGAGCACTCTCTCACACCCTCTTAACGTCACAGAGCGTATGCGGAAAAATATTTTGTGGTAGCTACAAAATGCTTTGTGGGTATTCATCCTGCAAAATTTATTTTGTGGACATCACAAAAATTTTTGTTGTCACCAATAAATTTTTGTGGCCACCACGAAATTATTTTGTAGCTACTACAAATTAATTTTGCAGGAAGACTTCCTACACATTTGTTCTTTGAGTGTACTCTCTGCTGTTCGTAATTCGAGGGAGAGTGGGCGAAAGAGAGAGTGAGCCAGAGTGAGCGACGATGCTCCCTCGCTGCACCCTCTCGCCCACTCTGCGGGAAGACATCGTTGTTTTCCTTCATATTCAAACCATAACCTAAAACTGGAGCTGGAAAACATTTACTATGAGTTTTCTGCACTCATTTATTTTCCCAAATTTCCTTTTTATCCGCTAGGTTGTAGTGCTTCGAGGGTGCATCCGAGGGTGGCTGTCTCAATTTGATTGATTGAAGAGTGAACTAGAGTGGGAGAGAGTGAGAGTGTACACACTCTTTATTTGAGACCCCGCCTGAGCTAAATACAACTCCCCGAAAATGCAAAGTTGTGAAGCGTAATCGAGACTGATCTAGTCCTTGGACTTTGCGTCACTCTCTCTGTGTACAGTTGTATCCGTATATCACGTTTCCTTGCAACATACGTACAGCATGTACGACATGTCTGAGTGGGCTAAGGTCGGGGAGAGAAGGTCTACAGTTGAAGTTAATACCGCCTGTAGTCACGAAACAAAACGAACTCCACGGCGACTGTTTGACTAACAGAAATAAGTTTCCCTCGGGGAAATGGGTGTGACGGCTTTCTGAATTCAAAAGGAACCCAGGTGTGAATTGTTCCGAGAAACACACCTGCGTCGCGCGGGCCCAGCCGAGGTCGCCGAAGATCAAATCTTCTCGGTTCAAACCAAGACCGTGCCCAAGTTTACGGGTGTACCGATCGGAAGATTTCTCTAGTTCACTAACTGTGCAGTAACCAGGAGTAAAACTGTCATGTCGTATCTCCAGTGTTTGCAGAGTAATGTTAAACACTAGAAATACGATGAACAAAACCACAGTTGTTGCAAAAGTTAAGGGCGCGGTCTACCGCAATTTTCACCACCATTTATTTATTTTTTATTTGTACCAGATATTCTTTTTCTTATTTTAGACACAAAATGTGACTAAATTTGGCTCTTATGAAAATTTTTTTTCTCTCATAGTTTTCGCGTAATGGCTTGTTAATGTCATATTTTGCATGTTTCCGTTTTAACGACTACACTAAAACCAACTGATATACCAAACTCATAAAAATCACAGTGGATAAAGACATTACAGGCTATAATTTCACGCTCATAAAAATAAAGAATAACAATTATTTGTATTAAAAAAAATATTGATTTTTTTAAATTTTTATTTTTAGTTTCAGCATTTTTTAATATTCAAATAATTTTTATTCTTCATTTTTATGAGCATGACATTGTAGCCTGCAATGTCTTCATCCACTGTGATTTTTTTTGGGTTTGGTATACCAGTTGGTTTTAGTGTAGTCGTTAAAACGGAAACATGCAAAATATGACTTTAACAAGCCATTACGCGGAAACTATCAGCGATAAAAAAATTTCATAAGAGCCAAATTTAGTCACATTTTGTGTTTTAAAGTAAAAAAAAAAATATCTGGTACAAATAAAAAATAAAAAAATGGTCATGAAAATTGTGGTACCGCGCCCTTAATCTTCAGACCTCATTATCACGGACACCTGATTTTCTCGAAAATATTCCTACACGAACTTGTTTCAATAGCTTACGTTCACATTTGCAGTTCTGCTTCATTGTTGCTGACAGAGTGACTTTGTGGAAATACGTTTCCCATTTGACTGTACCAATCAGATTAACGTTAGTGCGATACCACACGTCTAAGATTTGCAGTAAAGCGTTAAGGATGTTCAAGTAGGGAAAAATTACAATTTTTATATTTATTTGAATTGCTTCTCATTTTATAGACGTTACTTGGGAGTATATTTTACACTTTCGAAGAAACATTTGGCCTGGCCAGTTTTCCCATAATGACGTTTCAAAGTCAAAATTTGTGTGTGTTCATACAATTCTTGAAAACTAATAAACGAAATGAAATAAAATAATTTACATAAATACACGTCCCGAGCTACTGCTTGAGGTATGTAAAAACAAAGTACCAAAAATTTTGTGTTAAAAAAATTATAATTTTTTATGACTCTTAGCAGATTTTTTAATGCAAAATTACTTTATAATGGGTTTATATATGCTTCAAGCCGTAGACTGTGACATGTAATTTTGATGTGATTTTTATCATTTCGTTATGCTTATTGCTTTCCAAGTTTTGTATGAAGTAAACATGTACAAATTTTGACTTTGAAATGCCATTGTAGCAAAAGAGGCGGAGCTAAATTATTTTTCGTAAGAGGGAAACATATTGTTGCGTGCCATGTACCTGGAGGCCAGTGGTCGGTGGCTGTTTCGTAACACCTTGAGGGCTGGCCGATGATTCAAAGACCGGGTGGCTCATAGTGGGAATCCCGCCGAAACTACGTAACAGATACCTGTCCCAACTGTGTCTTAACCCATCGAGGGCGGCCTACGTGACTAAAGCACATCCGAAACATGATGAAATATCTATTTTTAGACCCCTGTAATGCGGTAAATCCCCGACTGTTTCACTGAGTATAAGAAGGCCGAATCGTGAGATTTGGGGGAGTTCGCTATTGGAAGTGCTAGAGGAAGGTGCTACACCTGTGGAGAGAGACTGGTGAAGACATCTTGGTGACGTCAAAGTCTAGTGTGAGGCGGCAAGCGGCTGCCTTCGGAGCAGTGTTTGGCGATACAAGAGGACTGCTGCGGCGGGCTGACAGGCGAAGAGGAGGTGCGCGACGGGAGTCGAACAGAAGACCTCAAGAGTGAAGACAGCGTTGCACTCGGGGTGCTGCGCAGCACATGGTGAGCCATCACCACTTCGGACTGATAAGGTTGTACATTGTCATTATTAGAAATACTGTTGATTGGATATATGACTGAATTCTATTGTGATTTATAGTGTTTAATTAATTGATGGTAGACTTTTCTTGTGCTTTAATTGTCAAAGTTAATTAACGTGTCTGTGACACAGGAGTAATTGTGTGCATAACTAATTGTGTTGTGAGAGTTCTAGTTGATTACTGTTTTGTGTATTTCGTAGCTTTGTGAGCTATTAAATCCAGTACTTAATTAACTCTTTTATT
>PNEQ01022988.1:0-34897 GCA_003012365.1 Medauroidea extradentata
CGAACAATTGCCCAAGTTTTAAGTATATTCGTCATTTCGTACTGTTGCGTCACAGTATAGAAACGTACCACATTTTTGTTAATATCTACAATTTAATAGTGTTTTTAAACAAAATAACATTAATGACTTAATCACTTATGGCAGTATACCGACGATATGTCAGCTGATGTTGTAGAGGAACCTAAGTGTAAAGCGAACTTAAATTTTACCCCTTTTAAACGACTACATGTAAATTGCACTAATTCTATCTGCCTTGTAGTTTTTGTGTGTCAAAATTGAACGTTCGCACGTAGCTTTTAACGGAATTCGAGCCCAGAACATGCCGGAATTTAAGCCTGAGTAACAAACAACTGCGTTACGTAACGTCGAAATAGTTCATGAAAATAAAATTTATTGAAAAAATAAATATATATCTGTGTCCTGGGCTCATAGAGGTTGTACAACACTACGTCTCGATAGGTTACTGTAGTGAAACTCCTGTATAAGATGTTTCTCGCTGCTCGTTCCTGCTTTTCGGATCGTCTGCCTTGAATATTGACCAACTAAGTTTTATTCTGTTTCTTATAAAGTAAAAAATACATACATATTTTTTTAAATATTTACATAAGCATCACTCTGACGCGAACAACACCTCAATATCGCTACTGGTTAGATAGATACCGTGGGTTGATGGAAAACAAATTTTGTGCTTTTTGACCCTTTTGGGTGTCGAAATTCGAAATATTTTAAATTTACATCTTAGACATTTGTATAAGTATCCAACTGAAGAGTAAATCACATCGCTAGCCCGTTCAGTCGAATCAAAATAAATCATTCACTAAAAAAACACATATCACCCCTGCACAGTATTGAGAAATCGAATTTCGAAAAATCTGAAAACCGTTTTGCGACAATTTCCATAATCATCATCCTGAAGCCAAAATTAATTGTATATCTCGACGGGTTCGATAGATATCGAGGATTTATCTAAAACACATTCAAGGTCTTTTCACCACCTAAGAGAGTAAATTTCGAAAAACCCTTTAATCACGTTTTAGAATACTTTATTGGTATCTCGTGGACGTAAAAAACACAACATTAGCCCGCTGGGTTCAAGATATATCAACGATTAATTGAACACCCTTCTCACCACTTTTCACCCCTTTTCACGTCCTTAGGTGGCGAATTTTGAAAATTCCTGAAATTACTTTTAGGTATTTGAGTAAGCATCAATCCTAAACAAAAATCACGTCGCTGTATAAAAAGCTATGGGATCGATATATATCGAATGTGAGTCGAAAACTCATATTACCCCTTTTTTAACCAGTTTAGGGCCGAATTCAGAAAATATATTTTTAATGGTACTTGGAATATTTACAAAAGCACCAATTTAAAGCAAAGAGCACTTCGATATCTCGATTGATTCGATAGATATGGAAGGATAATCGAAAACACATTTCACGTATTTTAACCCCTTTAAATAAAGAATTTCGAAACGTCTTTGAGTCCTATCATAGACATTTGTAAAAGTAACCAATTAAAGTTAAAATAACAACGATAGCCAATTGTGTTTCAAAGATATAGACGATTAATAAAAAACACATTTTGCCCCTTTTTACTGCCTGGGGGTCGAATTAAAAAAAAAACCTAAAACTGATTTTTGGGTATTTACGTAAGCAATATTTTGAAGTGAATATCAACTCTCTATCCCGAAGGGTTCGATAGATATCGATAGTCGATTGGAAACACATTTAAGGTCTTTTCACCCCCTTAAATGTTGAACTTCGAAAAATCCTTAAAATGGCTAATATGCATTTTACGAGTGTCCTATTAAAGTAAAAATCACGACGATTGGCCGTCGGGTTCGAGCTCTATCGACGTTTCTTCGGAAACACATTGCACCTCTTTTCACCCACTTAGAGGTCGAATTTCGAAAAATCCCGTCTTAGTGCTCGCCTACGACCTGAGGGGAACCCCCACAAAAAATTTCACGATTCTAGGTCCAGTGGTTTGGGCTGCAGTTTGATTTGTCAGTCAGTCAGTGTTCATTTTTATATATAGAGATTTATGTATGCAACGGCAAGTAAACGTATAACCACGTATGGACTGCTAGGGACTTTAACCTGCACCCTTAATATGTAGGTCAGAACAGTTGTAGTGAGTTAAGTAAGATATCCGTAGAGCGCAAGAGGGGACTAACTACAGTTCTGTGTTGCCATGTTGTGCATATAAAATGTCATCGTACAACATTATTTCACTAACAAATTCGTCTCTAATTTAGCCCAGGATTCACGAAGTGTGCTTATTGTGAGTTTGTTTCTGGACTTCACACACACAGGATGTTCATAAACGGCCGTATAATTACCACACCACATGAATCCTGGACTAAATTGAAGACGAAATGGTTAAAGGCAAAACGTTGTACGATAATTTTTTTCGTGCACAATGTGGCAACACATCACAGGAGTAAGTGCCTTCTTGCGCTTATAATATGACGGCCCGAACATTGGCAGTCTAGTATCTGTGGAGCGCAAGAGGGGTATAACTCGGTGAGATGTTGCAACATTTTGCACGAAAAAAATTATCGTTCAATATTTTGCCACTAAAATTTTTGTCACCAATTTAGTCCAGGATTCATGTGGTGTGCTAATTACAGGCCCGTTTCTGGACATCATGTATGTTTGTGTGTGTGTGTGCACGTGTAGGTATGTGTGTCTGTTTATCTGTTTACGTATACAGAATGTTGCAGAATTTCATGTCAATATTCTAGGGAAACAATCCTCACGCGTAGAGGAACAAAAAGTGTTATATGAACATAGGTCCAAAAACGCACCGTTTCTGCGCTACAGTTGGCATACATGACGTATGGTTGATAGCGCGCTGGCAGGATCATGTTGCTGTGTCACAGTTGTTCCTACTGTCTGTATGTTAGTGGCGTAGGGTGTCACATAGTAACATGTTATGTACTGCTGTAATGATGCCCCACAGCAACATTATCCTACCCGCGCGCTATCAACCATACATCGTGTATTGCCAACTGTAGCGCAGACCTATGTTCATGTAACACTTTTTGTTCCTCTACACGTGAGGATTGTTTCCCTAGAATATTGACATGGAATTTTGCAACATTCTGTATCTAGGTTTGTATGATTACGTGTGAAGGTATGTGGTTACATGACCAGCGCAGGACGAGTAGAAAAACATTCGTTCCTTACAAGTCACGAGATCTTGCCCCTGAAAATAGGACACGTAGTATTCCGTGATCTCATTCGAAGTACACCTTTCACGAGAAAACTCTTGTACGAGATTAATTTTCATACCGGCATCTCGCGCGAGTTATGCACGTATTTTGTATCTTGCAACAGGTTTCATTGTTGTGGGTCGCGTATAGCTAAAGGGGCCTCCCTTTGATAGGCTGTGTTTGAGGCATGAGCGGTAAGGTTGCCACTGACCGACGTATGTAATACATTATCGCCTCTCCGAGCAAGCCACTCAGCTGGCGTGCAGTGCTTCACTATTATCCTTTTTCTATGGGACTTTAAGATGTGACCACATTATTTTATTTGTGGGCAGCATAGTTCAATATCAAACGCTTGTTTCTATTGTTGTGTTTTTCAAATCCGGTTATTATTTTCAGATACGGCAGTCAGAAAACCTCATTTTTGACCATTTTGAGGGGCCCGAAAATTACGTTTCTTATAAACGTGTAGAATTTTTAAAACTAGACAGACATAGTTTAAAGTGTGTTTTCATTTTGTAGATATTCAAATACAATGTGCATTAAATAGTTTCGTAAAAAAAAAAAAGAATAGTCGTAAGTCGCTGCAACGTATTCGAAGGTCAGGAGCCGCGATCACTTGCCGACCAATAAGGAGTCTTCCACTACAGCATGCAGTAACCAGTCACACGCTCTGTGTATAGGGCCTCATGCAACCAGGATTGATGGGTGGAGGGGGAGGTTTCCAAATTTTCTGTGCACTTTTGTGGTCTTGTTTTGCAGCTTCAGATATAGATTTTTTTTATTTGTTCACCCCTGCCGAAAATGGCGAATAATGGGTGTTCTTGCTGTACTTTTATCTTGAATATGACTTTATAAAATATATTTGTTTCATAAATCTGACTTCTCGGGTAGAAGGCTGCATGCTAGTTCAGTGAATTGTGCCTAGAGTCTATGGTAAGGTTTGATGCGTGTGCTGCCTATACGTACGCAAAATACATCTTCCCATGCGGACACTTTAAAGGCTAACTAATTAAATTTATTTAGTGAGTGGATTTTTATAGGGGAATGGGTGGCCATCTCTATTATAACAACCACACCTTTTCGTAATGTATTCGAATGTTTCATACGATGGGACAGAATGACAAGCTGTATTACTGTGGATATACGCCATTGAAATATTGCAATACCGTATGTCCACAGTAATACAACTTGTCACACCTTTTTGTTTCTGGATTTAAACCCGCGTGCAGCCAATAAGCAGATTAGTATGACACCGTGATGCCATTTCGCTTCTGTATACCTTTCTGTTCTGTACCAGCACGTTGTTAACTGCAGATACCCGAGTTCACGGTAGTGATAAAAAAAAAGCAGCAGGTACTTAATATACCATGTTACTGATCATACTGAATTTTTCCTCATTTCTTCCGGATTCAAAATTCGACAAGATTTATTAGAAAAATATTTCAATATTTCCTTGGCTAATTACTTTGCCTATTATTACGTACATTACACCTTAATATTGCAACATAATTATTACATGAATAACTAATTTTAAATTTAGATGATAATTATGTCTCATTTTGTAATTAAGAGAAAATACTCCCAATCTAATAACACGCACCTAATCGTAAAACATAACGTTTCTGTATAGAAGCATAGCCGGTAATTCTTCTCACATTTCATTTACTATACGAAAATTAATCATTTTAACAAACGAGGTGACATAGCAACTCGTAGTGTACGAAACTACCAATATACTAATATAATACTAACATCACGGTTGACACGTTAATATCATTGACAATGATATTAATGTGTCAACCGTGATAAACTGCTTTTACAAACTGCTGTGTTTAGAAAATACATACACATTTTAAAAAAAACTTCAAATTTAGAATGGGAAGTTTTTCGACCACCATACAAAGTGTGACACTAGAGTTTGTAAATAGAGCTACTGTTGAGCATTGTTACAAGTGATAACATTAGTACTGTCAAGCGGGATTACTTTGTGACAGCAAGGATGATTGTGCAACTCAAAACGTTGTATTTTTATATTATTTGAATAATAAACAAGTAATATTAATTAAGTATTATAAACTACATACATATAATTAAAAAATTAAAAATTGTGTACTAAACAACCACCATACAAACATTCTAAGTGGCACAACATCTACAGCTGGCACGAAGTCTGTGTCTGACGGTATAAATTTCGCTCTTTACTGAAATTATTTAGGAACGCCACACTCAAAAATCGTAAACTTTCTTAACACCTTTATAAATCTGCCAGGTAAATTAAGAAATAATTTTTGTTCAATGTACCTGATTAAAATCAGAAACATAAAAGCAATGGTTTTACTTTACAACATACATTTTACAAATACAACAAGAGAATCAGCACAAAAACTTACAGAAAAAACTGCAATGAAAATACTGCGCGCCACTTAAGTGTTTTGTGCAATAAGGCGGTATCATTCTCGATGTGCGCATCAGTCTCGCCTGTATAGCTCATATTTGAGCACATAAAAAAATTGCGTTCTTCGATATGACTTCGTAAGTCTTTAGTAACGAATGGATTTTTCTAAATGTATAATACACGACAGCATTCCAATGGAACCCATGTCATTTTGCTAAATATTAAATTACTAACTACAAAATAACTTAAACCTGGCGCTATTAAATCAATTGCAATCCAATGAATATGTGACCGGAAAATTTTTAACATATTGACGAGAAGTTTACGGATGTTAAAATTATTTTCAAATCGAAACGCGTGTATTTTTGAAATTCGTTTATTATAGAGGCCTAAATATTATCACATTAAAAATTATAAAAATTATAGTTTTCCATTTTTGTAGGTTTTGTGGTTTCAAGCCCTCATTTTCCTAAAAACAGGTATTAATATTTTACTGCAAATTAAAGAACACTGCCGCATAGTGCTATAGAAATAAACGTCCGCTGATCAAATATCTACACGGCAAAAGATCTCACCGAAGTTTGATGAGTAGCGCAGGTTTCATTGACGAATGAGTATTCCAGTCGCCCGCTCGATATCGTACCTTCCCATACGCCTTCAAGGCCATGATCTTTCATTTATTTCAAACAATTGCAAATAACTAAAGTATTTTTTAACCAAATGCTTTGAAAAAAATTGAGACTGTGTACAGTCATACGATGCACAATTTCGCCAGAGCGTTTTTTTATAATGTACCGATTGCTAGCAAAAAATTATTTTGCTTCCTTTTGCCTTAATTTGACAACAAAATATGTGATATTTCATGGACAGAAATCTGAAAATCCGTTTAGTGTATTGCAACAGAAAAAAATTCAGATACTAACAATTTTATAGGTGTTAAAACTGCAAGAATGCATTTTTGATATACGTATTAATTTGAGTTAAAAATATTTTCATAACCACTGCAAAACTAAAGAGCGAGGCCTTAATTCCCATAACCCACGACAAAGAGTAGTAGGAAAACACTGCACACCAGTTTGGCGCACCACGAATATAAGCGATGCTGTTACCTTTGAGTGTGGAAAGTTGAACCTTATCGTTCCACTCACTACGCGCATCAAACGCCGAAAATTGCGTCTTGTGTATAGATAGGCTTCTTTAAGATTACTGGAGGATCTGGAAAGTGTATTTACACGTGTAAAATTTTTTGAATGCAATTCCTAAGCTGTCATTACTGCAGCCCTGGTAGGAATATACAAGTTATATTAGATGTGGCTCAGTACTTGCCGTTCCTACATGTAAATCGACACAGACATTTGTGTTTACCTCGGTGAGGCCTTCTGCTATAGGATTTTTAAGGGGTCATTAAAATACCTAGAAAAATATGAGCAAGTAAGTATTTTCACTGTGAAGAAACTCTCGAACAAATATATTTCCTTGGCTTACTTCTAAAACCTCGTAAGTCTATTTCAACAAATTTTACAGGAGAGCAAAAAGAAAATCTTCATAGTCATGCTGCACCATAGGTACGGCGTTTTTTTTTTTTTTTTAATTTTTTATTTTAGCATAGAATAAAGCTAACGCATAGTATATTTAGCAGATTTTAACACTAGAAGTGCCATGAAAATTAGCACCAAATTCACCTGGAATACACAATTTGGTAAATCTGAACTTACGAGGTTTTATAAGTAAGCCAACGATATTTTAGGACAATTTAATGAAGAAAGAAACACGTAAAGTAAAGCACTGAAACCCTTAAGTTTGATCCGTTCAGATAAAGTTTGTCATTTTTTCACCAAATGGCACGGAATAGAATATTTCGAGTCAGTCAGTGTTACCCCTGCAGTAAAAGTATCCACATTTGACGTTAGCAACATTATCCTCTTCTCAAGGCAGAAATGGGAAGCGTGCCGGACGATGCCACTGGTCGGCGGGTTTTCTCGGAGATCTCCCGCTTCCCCCTCCCCTTCATTCCGGTGCTGCTCTATACTCACTTCATGTCATCCTTCACCAGCGCTAAAGTCCTCGATGTTAAGCGCTGACCAGAATCTCTCACTCACTCAAGGCAGGAAATAGTTTTTGTCCGCAAAATGACTAAGCATCGCCGAATATAACGTAACTTGTAAACCCCTATATTTGCTGACGCTACGGCTTCTGAGCGCATTAATAATAAATAAAATGTATTCTCAGCTAAAGCTGTTCCGTGTGTTTCTTTCAACAAAATAAATTTCAGCTCAATGTGCATAATTTATACATTTTTGATGGGAATATTTCATATGAAGATTACATAACAGGGACTATGAAACGTTGAGGAAAAATCTCACATAGTATGTCATTCAGAAAGCTGAGGATAGAACCACTAAAATTCGCCAGGAGGTAAATGTCAAACTTGGACGATAAAGTAAGGAAAAGGGATGTTAGCGGGACCACAGCCTATGAATACGTATAAGACTGTCACGTGATGTTTCGCAACACATCGAGAGGGGAGGGGACAAGAGTGGCGCTAGAGGGGAGGCACTGACGTGAGAAATACAGAGGCAAGAGAGACGGACGTAAGGAGACAGTCTGGAATTACGCATGCGAGAGAGATTCTTATCGCACGCTGCAGTTTTCGCTCTTTTCCTACGACACAGCTAAAACATCAATGGGAACATGCTAGCGACCCATGTCTGTAGTATATATATGTACTTTTCTCTTCAATTCTCTGTCACCAGCAGGCATTCTGCAGTTCACACAACGACCACATTCTTCGTCATCTGAGTCTATATATTTTTATCCTACTTCCGAAGGAAAAGTAGGCTTATGATATCACCTTCCTGGCTGTGTGTGTATGTCGCCCCGTAAAAACTTTTGAACCCGTGAACAGAAATTCCTCAAACTTGATACACAGGAAGTAATAAGTAACCTAACTTGACTTTCATATATTTCGTTTAGTCCATCTTAATATTTCCATAATTGCGGTAATTTTAACATGTTTCATTCACACCAGGTATCTAAGGAACCGTACTTTAGAATTTCATCAAACTCGGTACACATAAGGGACTTAGTAATGGGGACTTGAATTTTATGCATTTAGTTCATACAGTAAATATATTTTCAAAATTGCGGCAATTTTTATTTTTTATCATGATATGTCATATCTGAGGAAATGTTTCTCCTAATTTCATCAAACTCGGTACGCATATACAACATACGAAGCTAACTCGACTGTTGATTGTTTCGTTCATAATATGTTCATATTTTGGTAATGGCCCCAATTTTTTGTATTATTAGCATAGTATGACATATCTGAGGAAGTATTTTTCCGAATTTTATTAAACTTGGTACACATCTACACGAGACTAAGCTGCCTGTACTGTTTTGTAGTTTGTTCATGTTATGTTCAAATTTTCAAAACGGCGGCCATGTTTGGATTTATAGCATAATATAACATCTGAGAAAATATATTTCAGAATTTCGCAAAACATGATAGGTATGTACTTAATAGAAAACTGGCTTGACTTTCGTGTATTTCGTACATCTGTGTTCATATTTTCTTAATGGCAGTCGTTGTTGTATTTTTAGCATAGTATGACGTATCTGAGGAATTGTTTTCCCGAATTTCATTATTCTTGGTACACGTAAACTACTTAGCAAACTGGCTTGACTTTTGTGTATTTCGTTCATACTATGGTCACACTTACAAAATGGCGGACTTTTTTTTTTAGCATAATATGATACATTTGATGAAAATTTTTTTTTAATATCTTCGAACTTGATATACTACTACTTCGTATGCTGACTTGACATTTGTGAATTTTGTTCATCCTATGTTTACATAACTTATATATATCTTAGTAATCAGACTTGTCTTTTGTGCTTTTGTTCATCCCATGTTCATATTTCCAAAACGGTGGCCATTTATATATTTTAGTGTAATGTGACGTATAAAAATAAATATTTTTTCCTGTTTTCATCACACTTGGTAAACATTTTCTTATTTGTAAGCTTTCTAGACTTTTATGTAGTTTTTTTTTTTTTTTGTGTTTATATTTTTTAACTGGCAGGTATTTGAACATTTTTCCGAACACAAAAAATATAAAAAAAAATCAGAATTACATCAAAATTGGGACACATACAAGGATAACGTATTATTAAGTTTATATGACTTTTTTCATTCATGTCGTTTTTTATGGATGCTGTTTGATCTTTTTTGATCACACAAGATAACAAAGGAGCAATTTTTTCAAAAATACTTCGTACTCGGTACACATATAGTACTTAGCAAAGTGACTTGGCTTGCGCTGTTTTAAGTTTCTAAATATCAGTCAATTGATCATATCGTCGGCTTAGTGGAAGAAGTTGGTAAGTCCAGTTTATGAAGTATTGAAAAATTAACATTCGAAGTTTCAAATACTTCTGACAAATCAGAATGTTAAAATACTATGTTAATTTGCTGTCTGTTTTTATATGGCACTAATTATATTATGTAATTATAAATATACACTTAGTGTATTGAAAAGTCTAAGAGCATTGTTACAAAATGGAGGGCCGTGTGGCACTTACATACTTTTCCCTGTCCCTTAAAGTCCGATCAAAATTGACATTCAAGGTTAGAATAATTCGCATAGAGCAGAAAATTTGTACGAATGTTCATAACACCATTATGAATGAAACGTGAAAAGTCCCCATCGATCCCAAATTTGAAAAACATTTTATATAAGGCCAAATTTCAGATTTTTTTTTTTTTTTTTTTTTTTTTTTTCACTTTTCAGCCAAACGGGGTAAGTTTTATCATAAACATAGGTCAGACAAAAATTTTAGAGCATTCAATTATCTATAAATATTGTTCTTACATTTTTTTACTAAGAATTACTATTTTTGAGACATAGCTATTCAAAAAGTTGAAGAACTCGTTTTCTCCACAATATGCACACATTTCCATGTCACCTGTGAGGTAGTGTACTTGGTGTGTTTTTTAAACGAGGTTTCCCCGATAGGCCTATTCCACGATATATTGAGGTCCGGTTTAGTTAAAAAATATTGTATTAAATAAAAAATGGTACTATTGGAAATGATGAAAGTGATGTGAGTAATTGGAGAAAACTATTTGTCAGTTTGATAATTATCTAATAGAACTTCAATTGAAGAGTCTTCTTCTTCTAGCTGGATACAATAGCGATGTACCATAGCCTATGTCTCCTCGCTGATACTGTAAGAATTCTCTTCTGACGGCAACTCAACATTGGAGCACGGCTGGCCTTGACAACTGGTACACGCTGATAACAAAACAATCCAACTTCTTTCAGCCACATTTGGCATTACATCCCTTTTTGTAATTGCAAAAATGGTATTAAGGAGTTTTTCCGGCGCAGGTGGGAGTAAAGTCTGGATTGGTTCCAATGTATTGTTAATTAACTTCCAACCCAAGTCTTCTGGGTCCAGTTGATTACCAAACCATACATGAACTTGACAATACACCCGAAATATATGTTGACGAGCAGAAGCAAAGGTTGGGGGAAGACAAGCTGATTGTACTTGTTTATTGTTACGAATATTTTTTACCCAATATAAGTATCGAATCGTATCTAAGTAGGTGAATGGGTATATATTTCTAGTCTTTCAGGTATTCCGAAAATTCATCACCTCTTTCATCACACGTATCAATCAACGTCTTCATGCCAGCACGATCAACAGTAATAATTTCACTTCCATTCAAAGGTTCACTACAAATAAAGCTAAATTGTAACATTTTAAAATTAATAACAGCACAAACTTTATTGCGAAATATTATCAATAACCACATGTTTTCACAGCGAAGGAACGTTCAAGACTTATAGTATTTCGTTTAGGCCTTAGAAGAAGGAGCATGTATACGACCGTTGCCTCGCGGACAATTGAATAACATACAGATGTTGCTCAAGGCTATACGGGCATATAACATGTATGAGGGACTTGGTTTCTTTTGAGTTTATATTCTAAAAATCGCACAATTTATACGTATACTTTACACAGACCAATCTTTTACTCGTATTACGGGTCCAACGATGTATATAGGTAGGGTACTCGGGCATATTATGGAGAACACGAGTTTTTCAACTTTTTGAATTGCTAAATCTCAAAAATGGTAATTTTTTCCCCTCACATAGATTAATAATTTTCTGTGTTCATGGATTACAGTTGCATGCACATTCCATACTTGTTAATTACTAGCAAATAGAACTGTACAACGCATTGCTATAGTCATTTGACCCTTATTGCCAATTTTACAGACAAAAATTATCACTCTGTCCATGACGGCTTCCAGTTTAGTTGCAGTAGCCAGGAAATGTTGCCAAAAATATGTGAAAACACAAACAACGTTTTTCCAGAATATGCTGTAGCATAATTTACTTTAATAATTTCTAGAAAAAGTAACTAAGTGTAATTACCAACTTATACATGCCTAGAGAGTAGTGTTCCAATAGACTTAAATAAAACAAGGCAAGGAAAAACTGCCACCGGTGTCCGTAATAGGACTTGCAAATTATTCCTGGCAAATATATTGTCATAATAACTTCCGCTGTGTTTCTAACTCAATTTCACAAATAAATGAACTTGCCAACTTTTTCCACTAAGCCGACGATATATTGATTGCATACGTTATCTAAGGAACAATTTTAAGAATTTCTTTAAACACCAATACTTATATAGTAGCTACTTAGTTAACTTGACGTTTATGTGGTTACTTAATGTCGTGATCACGCAAGATATCAGAATAATCATTTTTCAGAACTTCGTCAAAATTTTACACATATTGTTCGAATAAAAGTGACATAACTTTAATGTATTTTGTTCATGACGTGTTAACAGTTACATAGCAGTCTAATTTAAAAAAAAAATATATATATATATAATGAGATGTCTAAATAAACCATAGAACACAGAATTACATCTACTTCTGTATCAAATACACAACAACTTTAGTTTTATTACGAATACATACTATATTCAGAGTTTTAAAACTACCATCCTTCGAATATTTTTTGATAACATGAATTTTCTGAGAAACATTTTACAAAGTTTCTTCAGATTTTGTACATATTTTGTATCAAGTAAGATAACGTGAATTCGAAGTAGTTGGGTCATGTCGTGCGTACTAATGTGAATACCCAACGTTCAAAGGTTTCACGACTTGAACACATAATTTTCAGTACGAGAATGTCAAGATCTACAGAACAGATAGAACGCCGGTTTAATATTAATAAACTGTATTATACAAAGTATTTATTGCTTAGGTCCTCCATGCTAGAATATAGCACGAGAAAATACTAAGTTATATGCTCTCAGACGTACGTAATCGGTTTTAACTTTTAGGGGTAATTTGTACCCACTTTGAGGAAAGTAGATTATTGATTATGATAGAAACTCCGAAGGAAGCCTTCACGAGTACTTGGTTCATATTGAGGAGTTTCCCAAGTTAATATATTAGCATAATTTCAAGATGCTTCATTTCTTCTGGTTTTTTAAAAAATAATATCCTTTCGACAACGATTTTTTTAGCAAAGACAGAAGTCGGATCTTTGTTACTAGAGCTAAAGTTGTGATATAGGAATAGCAATACTATTAAAATATAATAATGATATCACTGAAATAGTGAAATACAACCCCGTCTGTATATAACGTACTCTCATATTAAGCAACTAATTTACTTATAGTGACCTAGACGCGTCGTTTGTGAATACATTTCTGTATTAAGGGGCGTCCCTACCTGCGCTTCAAATACATTGCAGCGAGTTACAGGTATTATTTTTTTGACGAAACTATTTAATGCACATTATAGTCGCATACCTACGAAAAGAACACACACTTCAAACTATGTCGATATAGTTTTAAAAATTCGATGCGTTTATTAGAAACATCATTTCCGGGCCTCACAAAATGTCCAAAAAATAGGATTTCCAGAATGACGAATTATGTAAAATAACAATCTGATTAGAAAAACACAACTATAGAAATAAGGGTTAGACTTTGAACTATGCTGCCCATAGATAAAATAATGTGGTCACCGGTCAAAGTCCCATAGAAAAAAGGACAATAGTAAAGCACAGTAAGCCAGCTGAGTGGCTTGCGCTGAGAGGCGATAATACATTACATACGCTGGTCAACGGCAACCTTACCGCTCCTGCTTCACACACACACACACAAACTCACCCTATTTGACAATCACAGCAGTGATATCTGAGAGAATTGTTGTGCAGTGGGAGTACCTGACTGGATGCAGTTTTTTTGACATTCTCCAATGCGATGAAAATGTCTGTAAAAGAAAACTAAAGAGAATAAGACAACACGAATAAGCCGAGTATGCAGTTTGTCTTTTTGCCTTCGGACGTAGGAATCGTGCCGGACGATGCCGCTGGTCGGCGGTTTTTCTCGGGGATCTCCCGTTTCCCCCGCCCATTCACTCCGGCGCAGCTCCATACTCACCTCATGTCACCCCTCAACAGCGCTAAAGAAACCTTTATTGTCTAGTTTAGTGGTGTCTTGTTTTGACTCTTTTTTTTTCTCGCTTGGCTAACCTTGTTTTATTTTACCCTATTCATTTTATGGAATTTTATGTTGTGTATTTTTCCTATTGGCTAAAAGATTTTGACGTATATTTACATCGCAATGGAGTATGTCTAAAAAAACTACATCTAGTAATAACACCAATATTTTAGAAGATTTAAGTGATAATTTCATACACACATATATAAACATTCATACACACATATTTTCATGTTATCTAGGGTTTTGTTTACCTGCCCTGCTATCATATTACAAAGGCTGTTGATGATGGCAAAATTCATCATTATTTAGTATCGCAGAAAACACTGTCCCGCTTGTAGGATTTATTTGTAACTGCTTTTACTTTGGATAGTAATAAAAGTGTTTGACTACGTTGGTTTTGCATAATGACAAATCAAATACAAGTTTACATTCAGTTCCTGTGATTTAAAAACTGCGAAAACTTACGACCGTACAAAATGAGCTACTTTGTATTTAAATAATTTACCAACGGGTACTTTAAGTTACCTTTGAAATCCTGACATGGAAAAGTTTTTGTGATTCGAAAAAATAGCTGAAAACATGAATAAATTTTGTGTATTTTTTATTTGTATCTGCTTTTAAATTTTGTCAAAATTCCTTTTGCATATCGCGTCTTATAAGGAGTGAAGAGAATGCTGCTACTCAACTTCGTTAAATTTTCGTGAATAGTTTGGTTTATTTTGTTTGTGAGTTATAAATATCATACAATTTTGACTTTGACATATAATGTTGCCAAACGTATGCGATTGGAATATGTTGCCCCAAGACGTCGTAATCACAGACAATATCTAAAATGATAACACTTTTTGGCACATACAGATTTAATCACACAATTGTTTTGTAACAAACGCTCTTAAAGCCGCTTAAGTGTGAAAAAAATTCATAATGTCATATTTGTACGAAACAGTGGCAACATTTGTAGACTTTACTAATATCTGCATTATCCTTCTATGGACAATTTTGTGCACGCTTAGTTTTCCCGTATCGGCATGTCAAAATCAAAATTTGCATGTTACGGCTGCATACACCCTACGAAAACTAACAGAGTTAAGGAAATGAAATAATTTACACTGAAATTAGATGCCTCCGACTACGTGTGCTAAAAGTTATGAAAACGTAAAATGACTTGTCTTTAAATTTTTTAATAATTGTTGTAAGTAAATGATTTTTAATTGCAACGTCTTCTCCCAATGTCTGTCCTTGTGTGAAGGTTCGTGTAACCGTTCCTAATGACCTCGCTGCCAACGAGACGAGAATACCAATGGCAATTTAAAATATCAGTTTCACAATCAACTTTACAAACACAAGTCATTTTATTTTGACTGCGAATGAGGGACAAACGTTCAAAACCAGACATGCCCACAAAAATTCGAAAATTAGTTAAGGTTGTTGAGTTGTGCACGAACATGAAGCCAGGTTTAATAAAAAAATATATAATGTTTTGTTTAAATACAAGTGCAAGATGCGTGTTTTCATTAAAAATCAACACGTCTGCTTCACTAAAATTGTATTCAAAAGAGCATGATAGCTGGTATCTCTTGGAAGTCGTAGAGTTACGAAATACTGACTCCGACAAGTTTACTACCTTTAAAGCCAGATATGTCCTCAATATTCTTTCGAAACTAGATATGACCATTTTTAATAACGAACAATTAATTACCATAATTTGAAAGTTAAAATTACGAACAATAGTAAACCTGCCATATTTCATTTTCGTTAGTTTCCCAACATATCAGTTTTTTTCGCTTTCCTGGAAAATTAGATAAGGTGGACGTGTCTGGTTGTGGAAATTGGGTCCTCAAAGTTTTAAGATATGGAACCTGAAAAAATGATACTTTTTGCGCCATATCTTGCAAATTACATTTATTCGGGCACAATTCGTCACGCCTTTTGAGAAAATAAATAAAATATCAACTATTGCTGTAAAGGACTGACTTTATTTTCGGTGTGGAAGTCAACTGTTTATTTTAAACATATTTGCACCAACATTAAGGTGAGCTGTTATATTAGTAGCGTGTGTATGATTAAAGAACAAAATTGATCTAGCGGTAATGGTGCCTCTGACTGGCGAATATAAAGCAGCATCGCCCTTATTCGCAAGTTACTCAACATGTGTGCAAGAGTGGAGTGGTATTACAAACTGTATTGTTGTGAACATACGCCATTGCAATATTATGTCGTCCCAGAAATCTTAGAAAGAGACAAAGAAAAACAAAAACGAAATACGAAAAAAAGAAAAAAACAAGCCGAGGTTGTTTTGGTTTATGGATGTGTTGACTACAGCCAACTCGGCACGTTTTCTCTTTTTTTTTTTTTTTTACGTATTTCGTTTTTGTTTTTCTTTGTCTCTTTCTAAGATTTCTTGGACGACATAATATTGCAATGGCGTATGTTCACAATAATACAGTTTGTCATTCTGTCCCATTGCAAGAAACATTCAAAGACGTTATGGAGTATTGTTGTATTCCCTATGAGAATGTAGACAGCGACCATACAATTTTAATGGTGGGAAGACTGGTATAAACACCTTACGAATGTTTACGTATTTTTGTTTTAACAAACAAGTTGGCATTTTCCCACATGTGGCAGTCAAAATTGGCCGACTTTAGTCATTTTTAAGGATTCGAACATAATTTTCAAATAACATGGCTGAATGTATAAACGTGTAAGTCCGTAGTTTGAAGCTTGAAGTGTGCGTTCTTTTTGTATATAAACAAATTTATTACACACTAGCTGACCCGACAAACGTTGTCCTGTCTTAACGATGGCAATTGAAATCGAATTCTTATAATTAATGTCGATAAATAAATCTCAAGGGCAGTCGCTAAGTGTTAGTTTTCTTGGAAATCCATGTTTTTCACATGGCCAGTTATATGTCGCCTGTTCCCGTGTCGGAATACCAGCAAAACTGTTTATATACTAAGAATATTGTATATCATAAAGCATTATCTGTCCCTTTGCGGCTTCGCCCGCGTGTACTATAGAAAAGAGTAACTAACTTTTAGTTACGTGTTAATTGATGGTGATACTATATTCACTGTTTATCTTTAAAACATCAAATACAAACAGATTTGTCCAGTCCACTGCGCTAAGCGTACTTTAATTGCAGAACTTCTTTATTTAATTCATCTTTATTTCTCTATAAAACAGCTGCCCGGCTGCGGCTTCCACCGCAAAACAGCTGCCCGGCATTTAACAGCTAGCGTACTCAATAACAGTGTAAAGAGCGCGCGCAATACGCTTGTATGATGTCGTGTAATTCCCATCGCAAAGTCTTGCACGGGATACGCACCCGTAACCCCACCCCTCCTACACCCCAAACTTTATACAATACCTGAGTGAATGCTTAAGGCCTCGATCACAGGAACATACCTACATTATTTAAACAACAATAACAATAAAGCTCAAATTGACTCTACTTTTTTTAAGGTTTTTTTCCGGCAATTATTAGAATTTTTCTCGCCGTAAAAACCATATTTGAACTTCAACGAACATAAAAAAAAAAAAAGAATTGGCCAAATTTGTCCAGGCGTTGTTGAGTTATGCGCTTACCAACACATTTTGCGATTCATTTTTATATTATAGATTACGAAGTAGCGCCAAAAATAAAATCGAAACACGCAGCAACCCATTTCCATAAAGGAAAGTAGACTCATCTGGTAAGATGTGTTCACTTCAGCCCATTTGTTTTCTTAAGCATCTCGATCGAATGAAAATTACCATGTGATTAATACACACCGTATTATACTCTCAAAAGAACTTAAAAGTTTTGCTCGAAGTCATAAAAATATATAATATTTTATTTGGTTTTCATTTAGACAGAGCCTTGAAATTAAAATGTGGTCATTCTACCGAGAACAACCTAAACTTGCAGAAGAGTAAATTCAGCACAGAGACCTGAAAAAAAAAACCTTTTCAGATAAAGGGCTGTAACCACTCAACAGTTAACGTGCTTTAAAGACAAATACAGATAGCAGGGATGTCTGACATCGGTTTGATTAAAACTAGAAATAAGGATCGATGAAACCAACAAACGGGGAAGGAATCTAACTTGTTTTGGTGTTACGAACCAGCTCACGTTTCGCATGCGATGCTTTCGGAAAAGCAATGAAATCCTATGGAACTCGCTCTTTAGTTTTGCAGCAGTTTCGAAAATATTTTTTTAACGCAAATTAATACATATATCAAAAATTCATTCTTACAGATTTAGCACTTATGTATCATCGTTTGTATCTGAATTTTTCTGTTGCAGTACATCAAACGGATTTTTAAATTTTTGCCACTGAAATATCACATATTTTGTTGTCAAAATAAGCGAAAATGAAGAAAAATCATGTTTAACTAGCAAACAGTACATTATTTAAAAAAAACGCTCTGGCAAAATTGTGTATCGTATGGCTATACACAGTCTCAAATTTTTTCAAAGCATTTGGTTAAAAAACATTTGAGTTACTTGCAATTGTTTGAAATAAATTCTTCTCAGAATTCTAAAAAAAGCAAAAAAAATAATAAAATTCAATGTGGCGATTGAAATTGAGCCTTAAGCCAGGTTCGAACTCGAATGCGGGAAAACAGCTAGTGGGCTAGATGAAGGACCAGGAACTTTATGAATGGAGTTGTGAAAGCACTCACAATGATAGTTGCGTGACTTTTTTTGCGTTTTTTTCCCCCCAATTTTGCGCCGGTTTGTAACTGGAGCGACGGGAAGCACGTCTTCCTGGTGGAGGAAGTGGCGTTATTGGGACATTCCATCTCGCACCACGTATCCGTCCGGTCTTGCATCAGTTACGACAACTACATCTCATATACAAAAAGTCACTCGAGTAGCACGTATAGAGGTTCATTTCAGCTTCAGCTCAAGATTGAATTAATTAAAGTTTTTTTTTTGTCAACACTTAGCATCTAGATCCTTGGCGCTGGTAAAGGATGACATGTTGTGAAAGTGGAGCAGCGCCGGAATTGTTGGGGAGGGGGGGGGGGTTATGGGCGGGGAGATCCTCGAGAAAGCCAGCCGACTTATTGAAACACACTCAGGACATGTTAACTATCTCAGCATACAATCAGAGCGCCAACTGATATTAAGTGTATTATTTTACAAAGATGTGTTTGTGTAGCGATTCATTAATCTCAGTTTTTTCCCTATGCTAATGGGTTTTCCCATTTTCCTGTTATATTCCACTACAGATTCGCAAGCCCGTTCAGGTACGACTACCTGTGAGATCGTAGTTATTCTCATGCGTTAAATGTGGCGGACGTTGCATTACAAGCTACACGACCAATCAAGAGGCAGCTGCGCTGTGATTGGATGAGCAATAAGTAGGCGTATTTCCTATGTAAGACTCTTGCTTTCCAGTCTGTTTTTAAGTTATAGCAGTCTAAAAAAAGCGTTTGTAGCCATTTTTATTTGTCCCAAAATTATGTTTCTAACAAGCATGCTACATTTTTTAAATTATAGAAGCTGATTTCAAAGTGTTTGTTCTTTTAGTAGTTAAACGTAATGGGAATTGTTCTAGTGGTTTCGCTTGGAGAAGAATAAGCGTGATCCTGGAAGTGTGTAGACTGGATAAACTGGCAGGCCTCTCACCACGCATCTTAAAGAACACCAAAATAATTTAAAAATGGTGAAACTGAAAAATCTAGACTAGCCGAATATGTTTGGTAATACAGTCATAGAATATTGTGGGAAGGTGCTTCTCCAATTACATTGTAAGCAAACCAGACAAAAAGGAAGTATTGTCAGAAATAGTAAAGTTATCAGCCAACAAAGTCTTGAACCAAAGTAAAATTTGACTCCTTTATTTAAAAAAAATTACTTATTTAAATAGATACAAATAATTGTTGCAGAAAATATTTTTAAGCTAAAAGTTAAGTAATAGAACGGATCATGACTCAGTACTCACAGCACATTAAACCCATTTCAAACTCATGTTGCCGTTTACCGAAGTATTTTATTAGGGTCTACACAGGCAATTTGTTGGTGCTCTTATTTCTCCGGCGTTGAACATCTGTCATCTATTAGGGAGAAATATGGGCGAAAATGGCAAGTGCATTCATCGTCTCATCGTCTCTACGCGTATAGCTCTAGTCTGGCTGTAAGAAATAGACCTATAGTCTGCCGTGTGCGATTTATGTTATCTATGGATAATTTAAAAATATGATGCACTCTCATTTGATCGATGAAAATTCTAAACCTTATCACACAAGGTACTTCTCACAGTTTCATATATGTACATTCAGTACACTTACGTTACAGCTGCGTGAAGAAGCTGTTGTTAAATATAGGATGACTTCTATATAATGCGCGTGCCGAGTTAAAAACACTCGCGTAATCACGAATGTGCATCTTTATTGTAGATTAAAATACATTAAATAGACTGGCTTGCAAAAACAGGAATTTTAGGAATTTAAACTTACTATACAGTCTTCAAGCGTCAGGTGGAACGTAAATGGTAGACACGTATGTGGACAGAATTCCACTGTTGTTTGAAAGTCAGTGAAGTAAATCCAAGTGAAATTAATCTTACAGAACACTCTTATTAACTTTGAGAGTGAATTACTTATCGCAGTGTTGTATTCAATATTTTCCATTGATCGTAGGCTCTCGCGACTTGGTATTTATGAATTTGTTAGCGTCTTAGACAGTGGCTTTGTTTATATGCCTATGCTGTTCAAGAAACTATAACATAACCAAAGGCATACGAACAAGCAACTGTTCAAACTGATGTATACCTGTCTCACGTAAAAATTGTAATTTTTCTACAGTTCTGAAAGCTGTTATGCAAACTATTTTATTCTTGGGAGATTTTAATTTCTTATGTTGATTGACATAGGCCTAAGTATCATGTAGTTTGACAGTCAACTGATTTGTTTCTGCATATACTGTAAACAACCTTCGTAAACAGTACGGACAGTTTTTAACCCGTACATAATATGGGACGCTTACTATCCTTGTCGTTTTTGCTAGGGTATAAATGTGGTAAAATCTGTATGCACTTGACTGTTTGCTTCGTGTGCATATATATTACTGTACTACCATTGATGTATTCGAAAAAATTTCACCAGACTTATTTTCAACACTCCTAAACATCGGTCTTGATGTTTACAAATAATTTTTAAAGTGTATATCACCAGTAGTAGAAGTGAAACGATGCTTTTTTTTCCTTTGGAAACAGCTAAACACAGGCCTGCCAACATTACATTCAAGAAGTAGAATTTGTTCCCTAGGCAAACTATGGTAACGGTGAAGCCTGCCAGTTTCTATAAAATGTCACACGCATATTTTTTTTTGGTTGGTGCCAGTTAAAATTAATACACTGCCCGTGACGAAACATGGTTCTCAGGTCGTCTTAAAAGGCTACGTTCGCTTGGCAAGTTTCCCGGTCCGGTGATCGTCCCAGATCCGTCAGAGACACAGCTCGATATGCATGAAGTATTGCATAGGTCACTGAAACTATATGTGGAAGAGGAGGGGGAAGGAAAAAATTTTATAAGATCCCCCTCCATCTGAATTGTGGATGAAGGCGATAGATGTATTTGTTTTTTTATTATTATTTTATTTCAGTACTTAAATCTAGCTAGTTAAGCACTGAAATTTCTTTAGACGTCGTCGTCCTCTTATACCCATTTCAAAAAAATGCCAAAGGGAAAAAATTAAAAATATTTAATTTTATACACAGTAATAAATTTTACATTATATTATTTCAGTGTAATGCGACAATATTTCTGAAACAAAAAAATTAAAAGTACTAAATGGTGCAAAATTTTGTTAGGGATCATAAATGTCCTTTTTAGAAACATTTTGAATCTGAAAATTGTTTCACTAAATTTTTGGGTACCCCTTTAGTCCCTGTACCCCGTTTTGCCTCCCCACTCGCCCGAAGCATAATTTTGTTTTGTTAGCATCGTATTTCGAAAAATCTGGAAACAGTTTTGCGATAATTTCTGTAATCATCATCCAGAAGCAAAAATTAATTTTATATCTCGACGGGTTCGATAGATATCGAGGATTTATCTAAAACACATTCAAGGACTTTTCACCACCTAAGAGAGTAAATTTCGAAAAACCCTTGAATCACGTTTTTTAATACTTTATTGGTATCTCGTGGACGTAAAAAACCCAACATTAGCCCGCTGGGTTCAATATATATAGACGATTAATTGAAAACGCTTTTCACCACTTTTCACCCCTTTTCACGTCCTTAGGTGCCAAATTTCGAAAATTCCTGAATTCCCTTTTTAGGTATTTGAGTAAGCATCAATCCTAAACAAAAATCATGTCGCTATATAAAAAACTATGGGATCGATATTTATCGAATATGAGTCGAAAACTCATATTACCCCCTTTTTAACCAGTTTAGGGCCGAATTCAGAAAATATATTTGAAATGGTACTTGATATATTTACAAAAGCACCAATTTAAAGCAAAGAACACTTCGATATCTCGATTGATTCGATAGATATGGAAGGATAATCGAAAACACATTTCACGTATTTTCACCCCTTTAAATAAAGAATTTCAAAACGTCTTTGAGTCCTGTTATAAGCATTTGTAAAAGTAACCAATTAAAGTTAAAATCACGACGATAGCCAATTGTGTTTCAAAGATATAGACGATTCATAAAAAACACATTTTGCCCCTTTTTACTTCCTGGGGGTCGAATTAAAAAAAAACTAAAACTACTTTTTGGATATTTACGTAAGCAATATTTTTAAGTGAATATCAACTCTCTATCCCGAAGGGTTCGATAGATATCGATAGTTGATTGGAAACACATTTAAGGTATTTTCAGCCCCTTAAATGTTGAACTTCGGAAAATCCTTAAAATGGCTAATATGCATTTTTACGAGTGTCCTATTAAAGTAAAAATCACGATGATTGGCCGTCAGGTTCGAGCTCTACCGACGTTTCTTCGGAAACACATTTCACCCCTTTTCACCCCCTAAGAGGTCGAATTTCGAAAAATTCCTTCTTAGTGCTCGCCTACGACCTGAAGGGAACCCCCACAAAAATTTTCACGATTCTAGGTGCAGTGGTTTGGGCTGCAGTTTGATATGTCAGTCAGTCAGTCAGTCAATCAGTCAGCTTTCATTTTTATATATAGATATTTCGACATTACGTGACGCAGTTGTTTGTTACTCAGGGTTAAGTTACAGGAGGTTCTAAGCTCGAATTCTGTTAAAAGCTGCGTGCGAACGTTCAATTCTGACACACAAAAACTACAAGGCAGATCGAATTAGTGCAATTTACATGTAGTCTTTAAAAGGGGTAAAATTGCAGTTCGCTTTCCACTTAGGTTCCTCTACAATATCAGCTGACATATCGTCGGTATACTGCCAGAACTGATTATGTCATAAATGCTATTTCGTTTAAAAACAGTATTAAATTGTAGATATTAACAAAAATTTGGTATGTTACTATACTGTGACACAACAGTACGAAACTTGGGCAATTGTTCGTGAACAACATATACATATTCCTAGCATTTTTATAATTTTATCTCATTTAGACTTTGTCACTTTTGGCAGTAAACCGACGATATATCATCTTAATAATCTCAGGTTTGGGGCACCAAATACGTTTCCGCGAAACTTTGTAATGCCAATAAAGTTAAAGTGAATATTTTGAAAATATATAATTGAGGGCACCGTCACCAATGGTTGTGCACAGGGTAAATCAAATGTTTTTCATTCTATTAACCTCTTACCTTAGGTGTCTGTAACCACCCCACAACGTCAAATAGGCAGGGCTATAAATAAGGCCCAGGCGAAGTCGCTGTTAGTGGCAGGGACAAACTTAAGACTGCTTTTCGCGTGGACAGCTATAGCTACTTATCCTTCTGCAGAATTAGTTCAACTAGCCGCTTGTACATTCTAACACTTGATGACTGAAGTACCAATCTTGTGTACAAAGAGATTTTTAAATTAAAGTAAATATTATCAGTTACGAATAATACTCGCGAGCAAAGCCGCGGGGGACTGCTAGTTCTAGTATAAAATCGCAATCGAAATTTATGAACAGAATTAAGTAAGTAATTGAGAAGAGAATTAGGCCTAACTATAGTATGTACCGGGCTGCAGAATAACCAAGTTGTAGGCTGAGCTTAGCTAGGCTGTATCTGACCGTGTGAAGAACTGTTCTTCGTCCATCCCTGCCTCTCTTAACGACTGTCCCGAGCCTTATTTGTAGGCATGTCAAAACATACCATGAATAAGAGAGAGAGTTCGGATGGTATAAGTATTAAACGTGGTATGATGACTCATTAACCTCGAACTCAAACACTGATGAATGTGCCGCTGAATACGTACAGTACCGTAGATAGTTCATTAATAATAATTAAAAATATTTAGTCACTGGTCACATTGATAAAACTGCAGAACGTTAACTTCTTTACCAAATTATTTATCAGTGGCCGTACTTGCTTTTCCGGATCGTCTACTCACAAAGACAAACCCCCTCCCGCCGGCAATTGAGAGTTATTTATCAGTTCAAAAACTGATACCGGTATATAATTATTTTTCATAATTACGTAAGCATTATTCTGAAGCAAATATTATCTCGATACCTCAACTGGTTAGGTAGATATCATGGGCTAACCGAAAACCAATTTTACGTCTTTTCACCCTTTAGCTGTCGAATTTCTCACAATCTTACTATTTCATGTTCAAGATTTGTATAAGCATCCAATTGAGGTGAAAATGACGACGATAACCCATTGGGTCAAAGCTTAATCAACGATACATTCAAAAACATATCTCATCACTTCACTACCCTAAGAGTTCGAATTTAGAAAAGTCCTTAAATAAGTTCACTGCATTCACGTACTAGTCTTTACTAAGCAAAAAGTAACTCTACATCATTTAGCTGAATAGGGACAAAGACCAACCCTACCAGTCAGTGTACAATAAGATAAATTATATATTAAATATGTGCCACTATATATATATATATATATATATATATATATATATATATATATATATATATCCCATAATAAAACATTCAACAGTTACAAAATGTTTAAATAGCTTCTGTTTGTGTCCAAAGAATCCTTAAGCAGCTTTCGTAAAGCAAGCGTAACGAGCAAGAACTTGCAATAATTTTATTTGTCAAAATGGAAATTACAATCACATATTGAACGTAAGTCTGCAGGGTGCTCAAGGTATCTCACAAAATATGCCTGAAATATTCCTCTACTTTAGGGTGCACAGCTGCTTTTACAGAACGGGCATGATGGGACTGCGTCGGTTCGTTTTTATAACGCACCGGCCCACTCCAACAATGCACGTACACTATTCAATAAAATATTCCAAATCCAGTGGTGAACACAAAATTGCACTTCCTGTTCAACTTAACCTTTAAAACCACTGTAAATAGTCGGAAGAACAATTCAAATCTTTAATCCAACTAACATTTAATTCAGAAAATATATTTAATATTACTGGCAAATTGGCATATCAAAATATTACTATTAACATGAGACAACCACATTTGACATTCCTACGAGGCCGGTCACAACTTTATAAAGCCAAACATTACCGCCAGGAGCGCTGGCCACACGAAGTACCACTCAAGTCAAATATACTACCCTCTTCACGAGGCGCAAAACCTCAAATCACCAACTGCCGAAGTAAAAACAGTATCTTGTAGATATCAACACTTTGCCATGACGTCACTAAGTCCAACTGAATAGTGCAACGTCTGCGCAGACCGTTGCAACTAATTAAAAAATATAAGCGAAATTCTATGAATTCGTATAAATTTGATGTGTAATTCCTAAGCGAAAATTGAAAGTAGTGGCGCAGTGGAGTCATAGTGTTACGATTACCAAGATTTGACATATTGGCCAAACACTGCTCTTATACAACATACTAGCTGTCCCGGCACGCTTTGAAATGCCCACTAAATGTTTTAGGAATCCCGTTCTGCCCCTCGGCCCAGCTTTGCCCCTCTGCCATCCTCCAAATTAGTTTATTTTTTGTTCAATTTGTTCAGAAACCTTCGCGGATGCACGCACAGCAACTCACCAAAATTCATCATCGCAATCGGGTGAATGGTATAGGAACACATGAAATACGAACAAACAAACGTGTGTATATATATATATATATATATATATATATATATATATATATATATATATATATATATATATATATATAGTTCACCGGACTCAATAGTTCATGTCTAACGTCACAATGAAACACGTATTTACTATTCAATTTTTTTACGAGACGACCTTCAAGTGGTCAGTATATCTTTAGCAGCCTATAGCTGAAGTAGCACAAGGCCACCTTCAGTCTGTGGGCAGAGATGAATGAACCAAGCGACGTGAAGTAGCGGTAAAACATTTGACTTGGGCCCCCAGTCAGGACATACTTATTAAGGTTATTCAAGTTTATATCTATAATAATGTAAACATGAATGTTCGTTCTTTCGTCTTCTATGCGTTCCAATGGCATTCATTCAATTGCGATGAAACTTCGGTGAGTTGCATGTTGTTGTGTTTGATCCCTCAAAGGTTTATGCCAGAAAAAAATTGATGGGAAGAGGGGCGAGTGACAAAACTAGGTAGAGGGGCTGGCGGGATACCCATAAGTTTAGATAAAATATACTTAGGTGTATTGTTGTGCGTGAGCCTGCACAAAGGTGTATGTAATTTTTTTTTGGTGCAAAGCGGGGTACACAGGCTGAAAGGACTAGAAAAATTAACGGGCATTTCACGCATACCAAGACAGCTGGTAAAACTTAAAATCACTCCATTCGAATACTAAGCAGGTTCTTTGATAAACATTGTTGTCTCTTCCATTTGCATTCTTGATTCTTTGGAGCCAGTACGGTTACTTTTGTAATGACCTCGCTATCAACGAGACATGAAACACTCTAGAACCAGTTGTTCCGGGTGTGCCACGACTAGAGACGACCAGTTTATAAAGTGTACATTTACATTACATTAGTGCGCAAGAACCATCCAACTAACTTTACAATGCGGTGAATCTGATAAAGTTCTGAACTTTCTGAATGGCGATACAGACTGAGTATGTTCTGTCGTACACGTGTGTGTACTTTTCGCGAAAATAATGTTGCCCCAGTTTGTTCCAGTCTCTTACGTGCACATCTGTATTTCTGCTTCATTGTCAGTAATTGGATGTTTAAACTGTCACGTGTCTTGAGGTTCAATCTGCAATTCACAGACGAGCGGTGTTTCAGTAACGTTATTCTGACTGGCTCAGTCTATGAGAGACGTCACTTTACGAAGACACACAGCCAATAACCACGAAGCAGAGTTTCTGATGTGTACGAAAAGGCACTGAAACAACCTGGGGCAAAATTCTTTCCGCGATACTTCACACCTAAGGTTACCGCCTGCCGAGGCCGCTGAGTGCTGTGCAGAACTTCGGCCGACAGTAGGTCGATTGTTCGAAATATGCTCTGCTTATGTCAGATACGTCCACCTAGGAATACCATTCAACGAACGTTACACGTGTGTATACCAATTACAGATCCTTCACTAACCTGTTAAACATATTTAATGGCGACCGAAAATTGCGGGAATGTAAGTTTTGCGGTCCTTGTTTTTGAGTATGAAACTCATAGTGGAAAAAAAAAAAAGGTTTATGTGTACATACCTTTAGATACAATATTACTTCATAAAATGGTAGGTAGAGCCAAAGATTTTTGGTGAAAATAATTCTGCAACAATTTGTTTCAATGTCTTATGTGCACATATGCAGCTCTGCTTCGTGGTCAGTGATTGGCTATTTTAAATTCTCAGTGACTCAGGGTTCTACCCGCAACATACAGACGTGTGGTGTCGCAGTAACCTTGTTATGTTGGCTCAGCCAAATGAGCCACGTCTGAGCAATAATACATTCAGCCAATAATCAAGAAGCAGACCTGCATATGTGCACGTAAGGCATTGAAACAAACTGTTGCAGAATTATTTTCGCCAAAAACCGTGGGCTCTAATGATAGGTTATCTACTAAATGTCTCATAGATGCGAGTTGTCAGGTAGAAGACAGCGCGCCAGCTCAGTGAGTTGTGCTTAGAGGCTAGGATAATGCATAATGCGCGTGCTGTGTCGTCCTTACCGCTTCCGTACTTCTAGGCACTGGATGTACAAGACACGTCCACCCAGGCTGCCAGCTTAAGGACCCTGCCTACTCAAAAGCCTGGCGACAGCAAGGAAAGGATATTACGTGCTAGTACTCGGTATAAGTCGCCACGATGAATTTTTATTATTTTTCTCTCTTTTTTTTTTTTTTTTTAAATTCTGACGTTAGAAATGTTAATCTGCGATTGTGCCACAAATGCTATTTATTATGCGCTACAGTAATAGACATGGCGGTTGAGCTGGCAAAGTATAACTAGGTCGCTATCTGTCCGGCAAATTGTGAATATAAACTAATTTTCCTGGCTGATTGCGGTGTAATTATACGTCAAAAGTTCAGTCACAACGCCTGTACTGTAGAGAAAGTTAAACTGAATTCGTGGCACAAACGTACAGTCAACATTTTGCTTAACCCAATTTCAAAAAAGGGAAAAATAAAGTTACTCAGTATGGTGACTGTAAACAAGCTCATTTAGTAACTTATATTATATGTGGCTCACTCTACCTGTAATATATAAATAACACATGTATATACACCACCACTGACATTTTCATTAATCTCGGTGTGCCCAACATTACTGTATAATCTTTTAGGCTGGTGACTGACCTCGGTGGCCGAATGGTCAGACAATTCGCCTCCCACCAAGTCGATTCGAGCTCGATTCGCGGTGGGGATTTTTGTAAGTGTGAATCGTGCCGGACGATGCTGTTGGTCGGCGGGTTTTCTCGGGGATATCCCGTTCCCCCGTTCCTTCATGTCGGTGCGCTGAACTCCCACCCCATGTCACCCCTCACCTGCGCTAAAAACCTAGATGTTAAGCTGCTGACCAGAAATCTCTCACTCCCAAAATACTCCAAAACACATACTCATACAGTTTTCCCCCTCGGTTTATCTCTGTAGCAGAGTTCTCCTCTTCTCAATGCAGGAAATGGTTTCTGTTCGAAAGCGATAGATATCTTGAAATGTGACTGAGCCATACTGTTATTGTTTAACTTGTAAATATCCCTATCCTTGCTTGCCCCAGGACTCCGAGGCGATACCTACCGCGCGCTTCAAATGTGGAGTAATATACAGGATATTTCGTTTTTTACGATACTATTCCTCATACGTCAACTGCACCAATGTACAAAAACAAAAACTCTTCGGACAAAGGACGGGATGTCAATTTTTAGACACCATGCTCATTAAAAAAAAAAACACTTTTGCTAAGTCTTCCAACATAGGTAAACTCAGTATTTTCAGAATGCCGTACTTCATAATGTTCTAACCGGATGTGTATGAAACTCATTAATACGTACACTAAACTTTGCTACAGACTTTTCACCAGTAAAATTATATGGTGACCGCTTAAAGACCCATAGTAAAATAGGTCTGCTCGGATAAAGATGTCACACGCATCTAATGGGGAGGAAGGCAGGGTGACTTGAGCGCAACATTGTAAAGTGCGACAAAATAAAGGTTTTTTTTTCAAATGCTCTGAAATACAATTTTTATTTCAAATTAATTTCAAAATGTACTAATATATTTCAAAGCGAACCTCCTTATTAGCCGTTTAACTAAACAAAGTTTAGTAATAGATACACATTTACACAAATGTTGAAGATACCTGCTGCATTACTTACGTGTAATACAATTCAAAACATTTTTATACAGACAGTTATTTTTCTCTGTGCTGTTTCTAAACCTCCGTGTCTTTTCCCACTGTCATAGTTACATGTTAAGCTTCTATATGTGGTCATACTGTAATGTTTAGAGACTTCTGTTGGACCTACATTCTCTCTAATCTGGATAAGACTAAAAAAATGTACAAATGAAAGGCATCAGCTTTCATCGAACTCCGACACTTCCGGAGACTATGGCACACCAATTCTCGCAATTCAGTAACTGGGGTTAAGATCTGTGTGGCGTCATTGCGAAAACAGGGAGGAATTGTTAATATTGTGATGTTAGCAAATATCTTCTACATCAATATCGGAAAGTCCTATCTCTAAGCATGGGTGAAACATGCAATATGGTTCTCCAGCGTTCCATGCAGGTTGGAATGATCTATCAGAACCAACAAACGCGAAATCTCTATGACAAACTCTTAACGTCTAGTGAAAATATCATTGAATAAATACATATGTAGTAATTGTTTTCTACTCTTGGCCATCATTACAATCCGCGAGGCGTGCTAAAGAAACATGTCGCAAATTTGTGGGATAGTAAGATATTTGTGTATTAGTACGACAAATCGTATACGATGGAAGTGCATAACGCGAGGAGAGAATGTTGAAGATGCGTATTAAGAACTTAGCAAGAAATTCGGCGTTCTCTTTAAGAATTCTTGGAAAACTGTTAGCTGAAATTTCAGTACGCTTTTAAAACTTAAAGGAACTGGGAAGAAGGTTTTTTATTTCTTTGTAAATTTCAGAAGTACGTGAATAGTGCAGACATCAGTAGAAATGATGAGCTTCGGAAACTGCACACTGGTGACTTAGTTCAGTCAAATACATGGTCTCGTATATTAATAAAAATAAGCTTCTAATAATGATGACAACCAACAAGTTTATCCTAAGGGACCGTCGCAGTACATTTCTTTAATAAGATTAAAAACATGCAAGACATCAGCAACAGCTTGAAATAATTTGGGCGACTCTCTGCCCTAGTGTCTGTCGCAAATTGAAAAGATCGTTTAATTTACAGAACTTACCTACGGTCATACATTTCTTAAGATAGATTATCAAATCTGGAATACAATTTACAGTAAATTTAAATGTTTCGCCGTTGGATTTCAGTGATATAGTAAAGAATTTTGCAGTTTCTGTAAAGTACCAATGATATTTAATTACCGTATTATACACAATGGACACTGTTGGAACAATCCTCAATATTTTACTGTAAATGTGAAGTTCTGGTAAAAAAAAAATCTCTAGAAGTATTCCACTTACACTAACTTTCGGAACATATTAGTTTGTTTATAACGAAGTCCTGTATTAGGCCCAGACGGCATGCAAGCTTACGGCAAGCCTGCATTTCACTTGCCTTAGGCTTGCAAAAGCAAGCTTGCTTTGCAAACTTGCCGCAAGCTTGCAGCAAACTTGTTTCTTCCGGGCACCGTTATAGGTCTTTCGTAATAACTTTGCAAGCTTGCAGCAAGCTTGTTTCTTCCGGGCACCGTTTTAGGTCTTTCGTAATAACTTTGCAAGCTTGCAGCAAACTTGTTTCTTCCGGGCACCGTTATAGGTCTTTCGTAATAACTTTGCAAGCTTGCAGCAAGCTTGTTTCTTCCGGGCACCGTTATAGGTCTTTCGTAATAACTTTGCAAGCTTGCAGCAAGCTTGTTTCTTCCGGGCACCGTTTTAGGTCTTTCGTAATAACTTTGCAAGCTTGCAGCAAACTTGTTTCTTCCGGGCACCGTTATAGGTCTTTCGTAATAACTTTGCAAGCTTGTTTCTTCCGGGCACCGTTATAGGTCTTTCGTAATAACTTTGCAAGCTTGCAGCAAGCTTGTTTCTTCCGGGCACCGTTATAGGTCTTTCGTAATAACTTTGCAAGCTTGCAGCAAGCTTGTTTCTTCCGGCCACCGTTATAGGTCTTTCGTAATAACTTTGCAAGCTTGTTTCTTCCGGGCACCGTTATAGGTCTTTCGTAATAACTTTGCAAGCTTGCAGCAAGCTTGCGGCAAGCCTAATGAGCAAGTCTAGTAGGAATTTGCTCGTTTGTACGGAGTTTACATCCGCCTCCGCCATTTTCGCCGAGTTCTGTTGTTTGTTTTGCAAATTGACACGTCAAATGTTCTTTTATATTGCGTTAACGTTATATATTTTTTTCACGCAGTGTTCCTGCTAGTTTTAGGATTCAGGAAAACTTTGCTACTCAGGTATCGTATAGATGCTGGTAGGCTTGTTAAAGCAAGCTCGTCGCGTCAGACTTGCTGCAAACTTGTTCTGTGGTAACTAGGAAGCTTGATTCAAGCTTGAAAACTTGTCATGACAAGCTTGCATTGCTGTCTGAAAAGATCTTGTCCATCATATAATAAAATTTTACGTTTTCTGTATTTATAATTGATGGTACGAAATTGTGAAATAATTTACTATTGAAAGAATTTCCATAAATGATAAAAACCTTAATGAATAACTTTCTATAAATCAACATAATATTTTAACAGTGTACCAGTGTTACACATAAAACATTATTTTATGTTTTTTGTTATATAAACTTTTATTCTATCTCGTCTGGTATTCGTATTTTTTTGGGCAGGGGCAATTTTTTCTTCCCCGTTAAGCAATTTTTAAAGTACAAAAAAATTCTACCTTTTTTTTTTATACGCTCATCGGCTTAGTCCATGACACTGTTCTTGAATATGAATAATTTCGTTTCTGTACGACAGTTTTTTTTTCTTGTATATAACCCTTATATGCAAATTTGGAATTTGACATATCATTTTTACAAAAGAAATAACGGTATATTTGACAAAAACATTTTTAACGATACTACAGATAACTGTACAATTTTCATAACTGTTAGTAAATATGCAGAAATATCCCTACACTTAATTGTCTCCGAAAAATTTTATGTTAATCCTACGACAATTTTTGACGCATTAAAAATGTATTTCTGGAATTAGTTTCGGAATACTTACTATAATATATATATATATATATATATAACAATAAAGACCAATGAGCCTGTAGCATTAGTTAACTTCTTTATCGGCTCATAAAATCTCAAACTATATGGAGAGTTGAGATAAGTTATGTTTGAACGATTCCTGCAATGGCTTAGTAATATAAGTTCAACTTTTTTTTCTTTTTGAACTGTATTATAGAGAGATTTTTCTGCAACATAGCAACATACCCTCGCAGGGGCGCATGTCCACAAAAAAAAAGTTCAGTTTAGACTTACGTAACCGTTAAATCAAGTCCAACATGAGCATCGTACAAAAAATGCCCGGATGCTAAGTGGCATTTTCCTGGTGCGGCGCAGCCCTGGTGAATGTACTCCATAGAAGAGCGCAACTTTCAACAGGAAGTATTTGTCACGACTGCCACAGAACCTACTGACTATGGAAGTGTCTCTGTCGCTCATGAATTCTTTATAGTAGCGTGGAGGGACCTTCTTGCTATGAGTAGAGGCGCGAGTAATTCGCGTATTGATTGTAGGTCAGGTTGAACGCCAATAACCTGAATATCACTGTAACTTCCGTGATTATACAACAGCTGTTTTCACACACATTTGTAGGTTGCAAGCCAGTAGTAAATGATAAAATAATTCGTGCGGCTACACACTTGTACGGTTAGGAGCCCATAGATATTCGACATTGGCCAGTGTGTGTATAGAACTGAGAAGTCTAGACTACTATCAGAATAATACGCGAAATATTCGTGCCTCTAGATATTAGTGTAGCGATCAGACACCACGTCCCAGTGCACAGGAGATTGACACGAATATAGGCACATGTGAATAGGAAAGAGAGAGAGAGAGAAAGAGCAGGCTCTTTCAGATGTCTGTAGCCATTAGGATAAAAAAAATTTCATGGTCAGTGAATTTCTGCTACACGATATTTAAGCACCATAAAGAGACAACGCATTCCGATATTAGAGACCGAAAATTCGGGAGTTCACTGAGCTGTAGGCTAGCTTCCAAGAATACCTGTAAAATAGTGCAGACAGCAGTTGTTTATATGCTACTCGCTGGCACAGTGAAATGGGCCTGTATTCAGGTACAGTTTTATTATTGGCTCAGCTACTTCCAGGAAGTGTCGAGTAAGCAAATGGAGAATTGTGAACGTGATACAGACCTAGAGTTGCTGTAACTCTAGCTTGCGCCTGAAAGAAAACGCGACATTTTCAGGTCTCTATCAACTCTCTATTATATCGTCATACAATGGTACGATAACCATTGGAAGTGTGATACAGTCTAAACTTAACACAAAGACTGCAGGTCAGTTCAGCGTCTTGCGCATAGTTCTGATTAGAGGCAGTGATTTTTGGTGAAACGTATTTTGCACCAACTTGTTCAATGCCATACGAGGAAACTTGCAGCTCTGCTTCACAGTCACTGGCAGCTTGTCATAGTGTAGAGGGTAGCTCATATGACTGTGCCAATCAGAGTAATGGTACCACGACACCACACGTCTGTGATATGCGGGTTGAACCCCAAGACGGGACAAGTTAAATACATCCAATCAAGGACCATAAAGCTGAGCTTCAGATATGCAGTTAACGCATTATCTACTGTGATTTTTTGTCAGTTACAGCATTATCTTTTTTTTTTTGTACGTCTCATCGTTGTGTCGCATGTTACTTGGTTTTTTATTTGATTTGTTATTATTTTCATTTATTATCTGTTTGTTCCTTGTTTTTATTTGCCCCGATTCCATTTTGGAATTTCATGTTGTGTATGTATCTTGCTGACTAAAGCGTACTCTACTTATTTTATGGTTTTGCTTTTATTTGTTTAGTTTTCTTTGACAGTCATTCAATTTGCAACGGAGTACGTCCAAGAAACTGAATCCAGGCATTAAAACAAGTTACTACAATATATATGTAGGGGCGTCATTTCAGGCTTGTCTGGGAAGGGGGGAGTTTTTTTTTTTTTTTTT
>PNEQ01022989.1:0-34897 GCA_003012365.1 Medauroidea extradentata
ACTTTATGTAATCTGTGAACAGTGAAATGATGGAAATTTAAAAATGCCGTAGAGTCAAAACCAAATAGAGTAGAAGGCTGGAAATTTAGGACGAAAGTTCTTTCATAGACTACTAAATATGTGCCAAATATAAAAAAAATTGGAAGGGGTCAGGTTGAAAATGAATTTTTTTTCGTTGATTTGACATGGAATGACCCCTATTCCAATATCCAGTAAAACAATGAAGTTGCGAGCATAATCTCAATACTAATTTAGCACATCCTGTGGTTGTGTCTGAGGCGCGTCGACTATGAACCACCAATTTGCCCGTGTGGATTCATCTACTTCGTAGTAAATTCCTAGGTGGCAGTACAGGGAAAAACAGTTGGTCGTTGTGTGTAACAAAGAGTAAGCGTCTGTTGTGACATGATAAGTGATTGAATATGTCGTAACATGGATTGTTTTTCAATGGCTGGAAAATGAATGAACATTCGGGGATAAAACATAAAAGTTACACTATATTGAACTATTTTTCAAAGAAATATGATAATAACGATAATGTAGTCAGTGCTAGTGTAGTATCTTTGTCGACTTTGGTACTTCATCACGATCTATCTGCCTGTTACAAACGTTTCTGTAGAGGTGGAAGTAGTAGCAGGAGGAAGATCTTGTGCTCATCCAAATGACATCATGCTTTATATAAATAAACAGGTACAGTAGTAGTCAATTGTTTTTAAGTAATATTTTGTGCAATACCTTCTTTAATTATCTCACTGTTGATGAGACTTAAAACCAAATACAATACAACAATAGTTTTAAGGAAGGGGGGAGGGAGGTGAGAAGTTATGTTTGGAAAAAAACTTAATATTTTCATTGGAAATTAGAAATTTAGTGCATTTAAGTTTCTTTCTCGTAAACTTTGCACATTTTTTATAAACTAATAAAAATATAAAACTATTGCATATCAAAGCAATTTGAATGCCATTTTAATACGAAAGAAACACAACATTGTTAGAAACACAGTGAAGTTCTTTGAGAAATACCTAAAACTTCAAAAATAATTACTATTTTTGCTCACTTTTTAAAATTAAATTCAAAATATGTTACGAATTCAGGAATACAACTAGAACAATTGAATATAATATTAAATAATGCACATATTCTATGTAAGCTGCTGTTAAGTGACTTAATAAGATATGTAAGTAGTATGCAAACATGAATAAAATGGTCACCTTAGAAGAAACTTGTCTCCACAGAAATCACATTTATGTTCTTTGAGGGCATCTACCAACTTCATAAACCACAAATTGTCTAATTTTGCAGGTCTTCCCATATTCATTTTACCTCATGATTGCACTCTTTCAGGATTAGCATACTTTGAGTCAACCCACTCCCCTTCCACCAAAGTGATTCATGTTCAATATCTGGCCAGGTCACTCTGGATTTTTCGCAAGTGGAAATTGTTCCAAACGATGTCGCTGGTCGGTAGGTTTTCTCGGGGTTCTCCCGTTTCATCCGCCCTTTCATCCCAGCACTGCTCCATACTCACATTATCATCCCCCATTGCATCTTAAGACCTTAGCTGTTAATGGGCCGTAAAATCCACTTCACTTCACATCTTACTATCTGTCACTGATTTAGTTGAATGCATGTTTTATTGTAAGCTGTAAACAGTCGCCATAAATTAATATTTTTGTGTAATTTTTGTGGTTTACATTTCTAAAGAGTTTATAGCAAACTAAGACACAAATGGATGAAGGTGTTATGTTGCAAAATCAATGTTCCGAATTAATTTACAACAAAAATTCCTTTCAACAATGTACAACAATGAAACACAGATATTTCATTGATTGGTAACCAAGAGACCAGTCATGTACTGAGACTTCCAATGATACAACATGAAAGATATTTGCACACCACCTTCAGTTGCAGAAAAAACTGTTATTTTTCAAAATTATATCATCAAACATTTGTTGATAACCTTGAACGCAAATAGTATTTAACAATTACTAAGTATACAGTTTCTTTTTGTAGATTTCATCGGCAAAAAAATTAGAGTTTCTTCAAAACTCATGGATTCCAGAGGAATCGTTTGTATTTTCACCATCTATGTTTGAATAAAAGAAGTGAAGATTTCAGTACAGCTGGTTTATGAAACGTGAATGGCTTCTTTTCTTAAGACATCTCAATGGAGCTGTATGCAAATATTGTGCCCTTTTTCCTCCTGGTGCGGGGAAACAAGGTCTTCCAGTTGGAAGACTTGTCAGAGAAAAATATGATGACTGGAAACACACCATTGAAGATTGACAAGCATCAGTCAACTCTCTACCATGGAGACAGCAACGCGAAAGCTGAAGAATTCATTGCTGTGCAAATTGGGGAAAATAATTCAATCGCCAAAGATTTAGAGAAGAGTTTGTTAAATCAGATAGTTAAGAATCCCCAGCTAGTCACTCCAGTTATAAAGACTGTTATTTTTTGTGGAAGACAAGGCATTTCTCTCAAGAGGTCATAGAGGTTCTGGAATGCTTGAACTTGGTCCCGGTGACAAGAGCATCGACACCAACAAAAGAAACTTCAGAACTTTGTTAAGAATGAGAGTAGAATGTGGTGATGTGGTTCTGAAGGAGCATTTAGAAACTTATGGAAAAAATGCAAGTTACATTAGGTGGAGAACACAAAATGAGATTATGTCTGTTTGTAACATTATTATGGTTAGAAAATTGGTAATGCCTGTAAACAAAGCTAAATGTTTCACTTTACTATGTTATGAAACCACTGACATGACAGGTCAAGAGCAGCTGTCAGTGTGTGTGAGATATGAGGACCTCGAAGAATTAGTTATAAGAGGGGACTTCATTCATTTTGTACCAGTAACAGATATGAGTGGAAACAATCTTAGTAACACCATTTTAGACTCTTTACAGTCTACTGGAATAAATGCTGAATTTATCCGTGGACAGGGTTATGATTGAGCATCTGCAATGAGTGATCAATTCAAACGTGTACAAGCCTAGATCAGAAATAAGTTCCCAGATGCAGTGTATCATTGTAGTTCCCATTCTTTGAATTTAGTCATCTCAAGTGCTTGCTCAGTTGCGATGATCAGGAATTGTGTTGGGACAGTTGGTAAAGTACACGACTTCTTCGAAACACACAAGCGACAAATTGAGTTACAAAAACATGTATGTGAAAAAACTCCAAAGCTGAAACATGTGCCTGACAAGGTGGATTCAAAGGTACGATGCAGTGATATTTAAATAGCTTTACCAATCAATATTGTTAACACTTCACGAAATTGCAACTACTTGGCTTGACCGTGACTCAGCTTCAGGTGCTCATTTGTTGTTCACAGCACTCAAGAAATATGACTTTAATACCAGTTGATGTCATGCAAGGTATTTTCTCAGAGCCTACCATTATGTAGGTATCTATAAAATTGCAATATTGACCTCATGAAAGCCATTTAATATGCACAAGATTTGCATGATATTGTACTAGGTATCAGAACAAGAGCAGAAGAAGAATTTTCTGTCATTAATTGCAAAGTGGAGGAATTCTGCAAACAATAGAATATTACAACTGAGATCCCTCGACTGGCTGTTCACCAAACTCAGCACAGCAACTTTGAGCAAGACACTTCCGAAACCTGTTACTGAAGATATGATCTTTGAAAGAACTGTGCAATGGGAGTGTATGACTGGATTTATTTGCTTGGACATACTCCATTGCGAAATAAATGACTGTTAAAAGAAAACTAAAAATAAGACAAGAAAACATAAATAAGCAGAGTATGCTTTAGTCATCAGGATACATACACAACAAGAAATTCCAAAACTGGAATCTGGTCAGATATACAAGGAACAAACTGAAAATAAAGAAATATAAAAAAGGAACCTAAGTTGACATGCGACACAACGATAATACAAAACAAAAAAAAAAACAAACAGAAATACAGCAAATAACACAAACGATGAGACGAAACAAAACACAGTAGTTTTCCAAACAGTCAGTATTAACGACGTTCCCCGGACTGTAATCTGTTCCCGTCATCAGGTAGACACACAGGGTTCAGAAACACGAGTGCGACTGATGAGGAGACTGGAAAAATCATGGTTTTATATAGGGTAAAGCCCCTTACCTTGCTCAGCCAATGGGAGACGAGCTGTCTCCTGATTGGTCGCGCAGCATTTGTTGTCTCCGATTGGTTGTGGTGGGTTGAGTGTTCATTTTTATTTTGTGCTGTAATCTCTTTTAATCAATGGGATCAACATATTTTTTAATTCAATGCTCTGTTGACTGAATTATTGCTATTGCTAATAATAAAGGCTGATTCTTTTATTTTTCTTTTAATTTTGTCAGTTTCCTGTGTAAGTGGCTTAGAGTCTTCCCAAAGGATTTTGTGGCTATTTTCCCATGCATGTTCGGCCAGTCTAGATTTTTGGGTTTTGCCTTTTTTGCAGTTGTTTTTGTGTTCTATGATACGGGTTGATAGAGCTCTGCCAGTTTCACCAATGTACATTTGGCCATATTTGCAGGGTATCTGATATACACAGTTGTGTGTTTGTAGTTCTTGTGTGGCTGTTTTCACCCTCGTAACCATACTTTTAATGGTTGCTTTAGATCGGAATGCTGTTCGAAGTCCATATTTGTTTCCCAGACATCTTATTTTGTCAGAAAGGCCTCGAACATACGGAATAACTAGGGTTCCTGATGGTTTTTCTGTTTCTGTGTGCTTAAGTGTTCTGTTAGGTTTCATGTGCTGTTTCATGGTGTATGTTGGGTAACCATTGGCTGTGAGTTCTTTTCTTATTTGGTTGTGTTCTTCAGCTATGGATTTCTTGTTGGAACAAATAATCTCAGCTCAGTTGGCTAGTGTGCAAATTATGCCAGTTTTTGTGCTTTTAGGGTGGTTGGATGCAAAATGTAGGTATTGGCCTGTATGTGTAGGTTTCCTGTATACTTTGGTTTCCAGACTGCTGTTTTCCCTGCTAACTAGTACGTCCAGAAAAGGAATGCTGCCGTTGGTTTCTTTCTCATAGGTGAACTTTATTGATGGCTTCAATGAGTTTAGAAAGTTCACAAATTCCTGCAGGGTTTCAGGTCCGTGTTGCCAGATAGTAAAAGTGTCGTTCGTCTACATAATGATACCACTTTGAGGAGGAAACACTAAGGTAAAGCAATAGCCCTCCTAAATTCTGGCTTCTGGTGTCGTTTGTTTTTTCTGTTTTTGTCCGACATCTTTGTGTTTTGTTTCATCTCATCGTTGTGTTGCATGTCAACTTAAATATCTTTTTTTATATTTCTCGTATTTTCTGTTTTTTCCTTGTTTTATCTGACCAGATTCCAGTTTTGGGATTTCTTGTTATGTATGTTTCCTGATGACTAAAGTATACTCTGCTTATTTATGTTTTCTTGTCTTATTGTTAGTTTTCTTCTGACAGTCATTTATTTTGCAATAGAGTATGTCCAAGCAAATATATCCAGTCTTGTTACCGAAGGACAGTATTTATCCCATTTCTTGATCCTTTCTTAAGTGAAGTGAAAGAAAGATTTATTATGCACAAGAATATCTTGCAATCATTTCATGTTCTTTTGCTGCAACAAAAAGTTGGTGAATTCTCCAAAGAAGATGAAAAACAAGTGTTATCTCTCTATAAGCAATACAAGTCTGATCTTCCAAGTGTGTCAGAAGTCACAATATATGGTGAATTTGTGGTTTGGTACCAAAAGTTAAGTCAGCTTGAAAAACAACCAACGAATGCTCTGTGTGGATTGGAAGTGTACAACAGAATCATGTACCCGACAGTCTATAAACTTTTACAGATAATGGCTACCCTTCCTGTCACTACATATTCTGCTGAGCGGCCTTTTTCCGCTCTAAGGTTTTCAAATAACTATTTAAGGACAACAACAGGAGAAAACAGACTGAATTTTTTTTGCCATACATACATCGAGATATTGTTGTTTCTTCTGAAGAGATTTTGGATGAGTTGTCCAAATCACCAAGGCGACTTAATATTAATTTGTGATTGTTATCTGTTATTATTAAATGTTCTATGTGTAAATGTTAAATAATGTGCTTTTCTCTAATTTATAACCGTTAAATTAGCATACTAAATTTTTGACTAATTACTTGAATCACAAAAACAGAGTGATTAATATGTATATGTTTAGTTCTTTAGATTATGTTATGAACACAAAAAAATTGTGTTAATTGAGAAAGTTATACTGTTAGTGTGGTGCTTGAGATTTCCCATCATGTTTTGTGTTAAGGCCATCATGGCCTGGCCGTGTCACAAAGTTTTGCAGTTTTTAAGAATTATTTTTAAACTTAGGCCAAACACGTCATCTGTATCGATAAATTGATTCACAGTTTTAACAAAGATGTGTCAGAATATCTACCAAATGGCCAAATAGTTCTATACAGAAAATTCTTAAATAGCACCATTTTACTCCTTCAAAATACTTTTTTTTCCAGGGGACGGCCCCCGGATCCCCTGTTTGAAGGGGTGACCAGTGTTCCTTATTCTATTGCCAAGTCGGACCCCCCCCCCCCCTGAAGCAGAATTGAGTAGTCCAGTTCCAAAACTCGTCTTGTCCACTTTCACTAAAACTGCGCAAATCGCGAAAAACTGATTTGCGAGCCCATTTGTTATACAGCCAAAGCAGTTTTTCAAAGTGTTTCCATTACTGAATAAGGCGAGTTTTGGGAACTATCATCACGTCAACTTCAGCGCACGTTTCAAAGCTACACAAAACTGTTCAGAACTCATTTTTCCTTGGTGATGGACTAGACGAGTTTGGGAACTGGACAACTCAATTCTGTGTGCGCTACTGTACAAGAGGTATCAATATAATTCACTTTAACTTCCACTCAACCAAGAAATATGAATTGAATCCTTTTTGTGTGGGAAAAGAACTACTGAATGCTTTACCCAATATATTGAGGCACATTTATGAAACAAATACACTTAATATTTTTAAAATCTACCGTAAAGAATTTATTATAGCCAAAGTTCCATATTCTGTAAATTAATTCTGTGGTAGTACATAAATTTTAATAAAGTGTTACTTTTGTCATATTCTGTAATTATGTATGTATATTTTTAAGCTATTTATTTTGTAATTATGTGATTCACATTTTTGTGTTATGCAGTTTATTGTAATATTATATGTTTATACTTATCCTATCAGGATGCTGATTAGAAATGATGCAAATAAATAAATAATTATAATAACAATAATAATAATAATAAACCTGAATAGGCTTTCATTTCTTATCAGAGTTTTTTTTCTTCAAATTTGAATATTACTCCTAATTTCATGTTCTTAGGTAGTTTGACTGCATTATTAGCTACATTTGTTTCCCACAATTTTGTTTGTGTCAACACAATATTTCTTGGTACCAAAATAGAATACTTATCATATAAGTTTTCAAATAGCTCTATCAGTTCCTCATCAGGAAGCTCGTTACCTTTAAATGCAATGTTAATAACCTGGTGTACCCGAGGGGCTAACCTCACAAGTTATCCTACAGTAACGTAACCAAAGTTATCTTTAGGTTCCTGCCAGTCTAGTTGTATTGACAGTGGTGTTGTTTCCTCTACATCAGGGTTTGATTTTATTTCTATCTTATTCCTGTCCTCAGTGTTACCAGCTTCTCGAATAGCTGCAGGAATGTTCTTTAACCCATATTGTGGGTAATTTAATATTACGTGGCAGCCTCCTCTTTCATTAAAACTTAACTGAGCCTGATATTTAGCCAAAAAGTCACAGCCTAAAATTGCTCCATCTAATGGTGTATTAACAATGCCTACAGGGTGAGTGTACCAAGCATGCTTAATTTAAAATTTATTATATGTGAAATAGGTTAATTTTTTCATGTCACACAAGAAAATATCTTTGGTTCTGCCTCCTTTCAAAACTGTTTAGGCACTAGCCTGTTTTCAATTAAAGATACTGCAGCACTGCTATCTACAAAAATTGGGGTTGTCTTGCCAAAAAGGTAGGCACTCAAACTCATGATACCCTGAGTCCTTTGAGAGCGAAATCCTGAGTTTGTGGGGCAAACCATTACCTCTAACATGATTTACCCTTATTTGTTTCCCTGAGTATTATTTCTCAGATTTCCCTATAAGTTGAATGAACAGTTTCTCCTCACATGCCCAGATTTCCCATAACCATAACAAACAGATTTTCCGTCACAGTTTCGTTGTGGCCTAGAAACTGAAAAATTTCCCTGTCTCTTAGAATTTGTAAAATTTCCCATCTTTTGAATATTTGTGGGGTTAGATTGTTTTTGATGGTTATAACTGTTGAAAGTGTTGGTATTATGGTGTACTTGTCTCTGTGTATCCTGCCAATTAGAGCGATCTCTAGCGTGGCTAACACAATGTTTATTATTGCTAGATGCAAGACTGAGTGTACTTATTTGTTTTGTCATTTCCTGAGTTTCTCTTCCTAATGTCTGTCTGGTATCTTTCAAACTGGCTAACTCACTAGAGTCTGCTGTTCCCTCTAACCTAGACACTTGTGCAACTTTTGAATTTTCCAACGTCCCTTGCATCCATTCTGAAGTTAATGCTTGTCTGTTTCTGGTATAGTAATTTCCTGCTTCTATGTTTCTTAAATTTTGTATCAGTTGGGTCACAGATTTGTTTTCCAACATCATTACTTTCTCTACAATATGTGGCCTAAGCCCTCTCAAGGTATACCTAACCTTATTGTCTGCAGACATCTGAATGTCCAGTTTATTGCACATAGTACTAATTATGTCATATACGAATTTCTCGAGGGTCTCGTTTTGACCCTGTACTCTTATATGTAGCTGCATCTCTAAATCCTCTACCTTGCCTACTCTGGCAAATGCGACATCAATGCTTGTGACAACAATTCAAAAGTATTTGGTTCTTCACCTTTATCTCGTAAACTGTGATACCATCTAGCTGCTGCTTCATGCAGGAAGCTTGACAGAAAAATGGCACACTGTTTATGTGACCACTCATTAACAACTGCTGCCCTTTCCAAATTTTTCAAATACTCTGTAACATCATCTGTACTTTTTTCAGAAAAGAAGCCTGGGTTTATTGTGAATTTACTTGCCTCCATGTCTATCTCTGAAGAATCCTCCAATCTAGTTAGTATCCACTGCCTGATAAGGAACAATTTCAGAATTAACTACAAAATTACTGCTATCTAGTTTATCTGATCCTACCTGGTTTGTTGAAGGGTTACCTAATACGTTTTCTGGAGTATTACCTTCACTAAGCTGAATAATTAACCCGAATGTCTTCTGTGTTAGCTTTGTATGACTGCGCAGTTTTCCCTCTCTCGAAACATCTAACCTAACATTACATGTGGTAAACTAAAGTAGAATTTAAAAATTAACCTCAACGTTACTGTAATAATTTAACATTTAACCTAACCTTACAGAAATAATAATAGTAATAATAATAATAATAATAATTATTATTATTTTATTATTATTATGTCAATAATCAGACAATGTACCCTTTTGTTTAATTGAAAATAAAGGATGAAACAAAAATACAAATAGGTTATAGCTATTCTCTTATTCTAATGTGTTATTACTCTGGCTGTTTTTACCTTAAAATCCTGTACTGGCTTTTATTCTTATTAAGTAACTGTAAATAACTTCACAATAAATCAAGCACACTATCTAAAAAAAACTTGCAATACTAATTAACTTAATTACTAATGTACCAGCTATTATTCAATACCAGTGCTGCCTTAATGTTGTGGCCAAGGGGAAAACCTAAGCATCCCAGTTAACCAACAATAACTAAATAATAATGATAATAATTACCTATAATTTTGTACCAGGTCGCCAGACCAAACCCTTAACCAAACACAAGCCAGCGACTCCGCCAAGTGTTACGCGTAGGTTGGATTGGTTCGGGAATAAAGGGTGGAGTGGTGAAAAGTTACTTTCCAACTCTGGTAAGTTGGATAATGGGGGGGTTGGGGTAGAGGTTGCTTGGCTTGCGTAGGTAATTGAAATACTAGAAGGGAAAAGGGATATTTCTTGGCATACAAGAAGGAATTATTATAGAATATCCTAAAATCTAGGTTACAAGAGAGGCAGGCAATTTATTAGGAGTATTTTTAATAAAGTGAAAAAAAAATAAAAGAAGGGTTTCCTTTTTAACAATTTATTAAAGTATTTTATAATGAAAGAAGAAAAAAATTAATGAACATAAGTTATGAATTTGCTTTAAAAATTACAAGCTGTAAAATAATGTTAGATGGGAGTTGTTATTAAATTCAGATAAAAAAATAATATAAATGTCTTCGATTAGGAGTATTGTGAGAGGGCAAAGGTAATGAATGCTAGTAAATAATCCGATCGACTATCACGTTAAGAAAAAAAAACCTCGAAAAGTAAACCAGCAGGTAGCCCACAAGAAATTATCTTTGCACTTTTTCTTTTTCGCCCAGCTTTCGCCTCAGACATTTTGCCAACCTGAAGTCCCGACCATCACTGCTCCCTTCCTCTCGCCCTCACTCGACACTTATCAATCGGCCAAATGGACTCGCCCACCAAGCTACCTCTCAATTGCTCTCTTGCAGGTGCTCACCTATCCCCAAGCTCTCATACATCACTGTCCCAGCTGTGGCCATCCTATGGTTATAGCCCTCGGAGAAAAAAAAACGCTGCAGCGAAGGGAGTTACGCAAGAGTGGGCCATCAAAGCATCTGGATGTAGACACAGATTTAAACAAGGGGGGACGGGGAATTAATACAAGGAAATCGTCAAAAAAAGCCAGATGACCGCTCTGCCACCAAAATTTCCAGATGGTCCCCGGCTAATGACCGCCTGGTAAAGTAAACAGCCCGTACATTGTCTTGTCTACATAGCAAACAAAGTAACGCCAAGAATTTACTGCTACCGCAGAGGCAGCGAACTCTACATATTTCCTGGGGTGAGCTACCTCTTATCTTCGAACTGCTGTTAGGACAACTAAAATACAGCTGCAAATAACCTACCTTTAAACCACAGAGCTTTAGACTTAAGTAAAGTGTATCAACTATAAATTGTTGAAAAAATAATTTTTTTTTTAAGTTTTACCGTTGTGACTATACAAACCTATTGAAAAAATTGCTTAAGGTAATTAATACGTTCTGTTCCTCTCTAAGTTTGAAGAATCAAGTTTAGATTATGATTATGTTTTATTTGAAAACTATCTTGCTATATGTAAAGCATGATGCAGTAAACTAAAGAGCCAACGAGTGAACTGACAACTTTAGGTTCTCTATATTGGCTGAAAACATACATCAGTACATAACACTCATCCAGCCGATAGTCAACTGGCATCATGGATAAAGATGACTGACATTCACTAGCGAAGTAACGATATCTACAGTTACAAAACCAACTATACCAACTTCTATAACCTAATACCGAAAACATACCATTGCCAACATAATACACCCCCTTAAGGCTGTGTTTTTGTACCTCAAAACCAACTGGTCTATTTTAAATGTAAAACAGCATGAACGTTTTCAAACTTTTTTTTCAAACTTAAATTTTCTCAAAACTTTGGTCAAAATATCAGCAGTCTGCTTTTCTGTACTTGCATATTCTAGTCTTACAACATTATTAAACATCTTATCTCGAACAAAAAGAACTTTGACATCAACATACTGAAGTTTCTGTTGGTTTTAGAGCAAATCAATTACTGGTTGGGTATCCTCATGTAGCAAAACTGTAGTTTCTCTTTTTAACATTGATTTAAACAAATTTCGAAACCAACATGCTTCACTTGTAGCCATACTTAATGCTACCCAACTCAGATTCAATTAATGACAAAGCAACATCATTTTGTTTGCATGGTACCCAAGAAACAGTACAACAAAAAACTTTCAAAAGAAATCCACTTCTATTGTCACCTCCCCAATATGAATCGACGTACTATGTCCCAAATGGTGTTTTCTTCACTGTAAAAACATAAACACAAGTTTAGTGTGCCTTTTATATAACACAATACATGTTTTAGGGCACACCACAAATCTTCACTTGTACATGACAGAACACTAAGGTCTTGTGCACAGCATGGCATACATTAAAGAAAGTATTAAAATTCTTCACCTACCTTTTTGTATATTTATAGAACAATATCTTTTAAACAAATGTACACATGTACAGTTGCATTAATTCTGAACTCCGTTCACCTTTTTATGCAAAACAATTGATAAGACATAACTCCTTCAATAGGACTAGACCCTGTCCTATTTAATGTGCATGCTGCTGTGTTTATAGCTTCAGCTCAGAACTTCTTGTGCAGATTATGTATTGTGGAGTGTGCAGCCTCTGTCAATGTGCACAATACCATAACATTCCAACAATTCTTTTACATCTGCACTCACAAATTCAATGCCATTGTCTGTGCACAATGTAACCAGCATGCAGCCAGTTTCTCATTCAGCACACATTATAAACTTACATAAACGTCCTTTAACTTCGTACATATTTTTTAACTGTTTTCTGAGTAGTCATCTCACAATAAAAGGAAATATTTTGCTTCTCCCAAAGGAATTTGCTCCATGGGACTACATGAATCAGCATGTACCAATTCAAGACATTTAGTAGCTCTGGAATCACTTGAAAGTAAGGACTTTCTGGCTTGCTTTCCCGAACGACATTTTTCACATACAAAGCAAGTCGTCAATGTATCTCAAATTGTTCATACTTAAAACATATTTAATTCTATTCACATTCTGATCTGCTAATCTATTATGCCAAGTTAATGCAGGTTCAATTTTCTTAGTCAAGTGACAAGTGGATCTCTCAAACTTGTCAAATAAAGAGAGATGATCAGAACTACCCAAAGGAAATTCTTTTTTAAGAGCTACTGTACTTGCTGATTGCTAAACTAATGGATTTTCATTTATCACAATCATTCTGTACAACTTGTCAACACGCTTTGCCATCCCCATGACAGTCCTCAAACTCACTTTGTTAATTTTTTGATACTAGACGAAAACCTTTGACTAAAACATAACTTACATAGAAAAGGTTAAACTTCAAATCAGGAACATATAACACATTTGTTAGCTCAGTCATTAATAAACTGGTTGCAATTCCATGAATGAACGATGGCACTTCCTTTTCCTTCTACATTTGGCAAGCAAACATTTCTTACTTGAACCATCCCTTTTCTCTTTACACTTGCATCATATTCCTGAAAGAGCATTAATTTTCCACACATGTACTCACTAGCCCCAGTGTCCATATACCAACAGTAATTGCATACTTCACTACTGTCAATGTGTACACCCATGAATGCATTAGTATATATAGTTTTTTCTAGTTTCTTTCTCTTTTCATATTTTCTTTACTCTTTAAAAACTTGTTATCTTTTACTATATGTCCCCTTTATTTTAGAGTAAAGGCGACACCTAGTTTCTTTATTTTTATTTTTAAAAGCAAAACCTTGCAATGTATTTTTCCTTCCTACAGACAAAGCACTTTTTATCTTTAAGGGTGCTTTTATCCTTCCCAAATATTTCTTTACTACTAGCCAATGCTTCATATTCACTAGCCAACAATCTTTTTTCTTCAGTTAATAGTTGGGATGTTAAATCATCTACGTTCTGGTTTATCTGAGGTACTGACTGTCCCGAGCTGAGCAAAAATGTATGTATGACTTGGGAAGAAACGTGAGAAGCTTGGTTATTAGCATTTTATCTGATATTTGTTCTCCAGCCTACCTTCACTTATTCTTTACTTCATTCAATTGTGACAAAAATGTTGAAATAGTGTTATTACCACAATCACACAGAATTTTTGTTGCAACAGATGTGCACTCACCACAGACTCCTTGTTATGCACTGTTTTGAATTTGCTTCACATTTCCTTAGATGTTAAACATGCTAGAACCTAGGTAAGTTGTCCTACCTCAATTCATGTCACCATTATATCTTGAGCGTTTGCATAATTTTTCAGTCGTTATTCTGTTCCACGCTCTGGCTTCAACTTTGTGCCAGAAACTTTTTCATGTAAGCCCCGTCCTTTCAACATAACCTCAGTCTGAAACTTCCATGCTGTCCAATTTTTGATAATACTTAACTTCAGACATCTGCAAACACTCTCCGTTATTGTACTACTGTCAAATTGATTAGTTGAATTGACCTCCACACCAAACTAGTTCGCAACCAAAAACTCAGTACTTTTTTATCCTAAAGTTGTGCACACCACAGTTGTGTCCAGGGCCCATAATCTTTAAAGCATGTTGCAGTAAATTAAAGAAGCAATGAGTGAATTGATGACTAGGTTCTCTATATTGGTTGGAAACATACAGCAGTACATAACTCTCATACAGCCAATGGTCAACTGATATCATAAACAAAGATGATTGACATTCACTTGCAAAACAAAAGATATCTACAGTTAAAAAACCAATGGTACCAACTTCTATAAACAAATACAAAAAGCATGCTTTTGCGAACACAACAGTAAGCATCACTGGTAACGTTACCTACTGTTGCAGACAATTTTACATTTACAGATTTTCACAGTTTCTGAAGGAAAATCCTCAGATAAACATCCTATGGAAAACATTTTTCAAATGGACAGATGACAATTCTTCGAGCTGACGGGTGACAGCATGTCTCGCTAGTCAAGCAGCCAGCCTAACCTTCACCTGGCCTCGTCTCATACTCATTGTGAGACTGCCAGAAGGTGGGAACACGTGCTGGATCTCATTTTACTTCACTTTGAAGACTATGCCATTATAGTTTTTTCATAAATTGCATCAAAGATATTCTGCTTCTTACAGAAAACAGGCTATGTAAGAGTTTTATTGTTAGGTTCTTTGGTTATAGGTGCAGGGAAGTTGAACTTCGAGTTGCATACTGATTTATGACTGGCGAAGGTAGCTCCGTCTAATGTAAAGGAAATTCATGCTTTCTTTCTAGTATCTTCTGACTGTGTTCTTGGTAGGATTACAGTTTAACTGCAAGAAAATGTGACCATATTGAAACTAATTTAGTTCTGCAAATATTTGAAAAGATGTATTACTGGTATCATGTAGGGAAGAGAATGTCATGTTTGGGATTGGAGAAAAGTGTTCCAGGATTACTTAAAAAGGGCACTACAGTGTCACTTTACATTTTCATCTACGTAAAGATTTATAATTATGTGTGAAAAAACTCGTACAGCATCAGTACTCATTCAAGAAGAATTATGGCATGTATCTTGTTAATTCTTGTCTATCAAAAATTATTTTGAAGCCCAAAAATAAAGACAGACTTATATTTAACAGATGTCTGTATTTTGGTGAAGACTGGGGAATTATAGCAGACCTCAAGCTATAGAGAAGCAACCCAAGATCTGTTAGAAATTAAATTTGGACACATGATAAAGGAAGATTGGGAAGAGCAATTTTATCGGCCCTTGATTTGAGTAAAATTTGCTGTACAAGTGAAAATTGCAGCAAAAAATTATGTTTGCATCCAATTTTGTTATTCTTTTGTTTTATTTATGAGTATTTTAATTGGGAATGCATTTCCTGCAACTCAGTTAACATAAACTACAGACTAAAAGTCATACATTTTATACACATTTTAGCCCTTGCAACATGGGGTGCAACTCATGTGAATCCCGCCCTAGATTAAAATATATATCTGAACATGAGAGAGTGAAATTATAATAATACATTTTTCTTCAACACTTAAAAACATGTGAGCAAAAATGGCTCAGAACTGACAGCTATTATAGTACAGTAAAACCTAACCTGTCATCACACTTGGTGAACAGTCATTAAAGTAGTATGACACCAGTGATGATATTTGCAACTGAAGCCAGTATATAAAGGTGGGGTCTACCGCAATTTTCATCACCATTTTTTATTTTTTATTTGTACCAGATATATTTTTTTCTTATTTTAGAGACAAAATGTGACTAAATAAAGAATAAAAATAATCTGTATTTTTAAAAAATGCTGAAACTGTAAATAAAAATTTTAAATATGATCTTTGAAAGAACTGTGCAATGGGAGTGCATGACTGGATTTATTTGTATGGACATACACCATTGCGAAATAAATGACTGTCAAGAGAAAACTAAAAATAAGACAAGAAAACATAAAAAAAGCAGAGTGTGCTTTAGTCATCAGGATACATACACAACATGAAATTCCAAAACTGGAAATCTGGTCAGATAAAACAAGGAAACAAAACAGAAAATAAAAGACAAACAAAATATAAAATGAGAAACCTAAGTTGATACGCGACTCAACGATGAGACGAAAACAAAAACACAATCAGAAATACAGCAATGACACAACGATGAGGCGAAACAAAACGCAAAGATGTCGGACACAAACAGAAAAAAACATTAAACGATGAGACGGAACAAAACACAGTAGTTTTCCAAAAAGTCAGTATTGACGACGTTTCGGGAACTGGAAACTGTTCCCGTCATCAGGTAGACACACAGGGTTCAGGAACACGAGTGCGACTGATGAGGAGACTGGAAAAACCATGGGTTTATATAGGGTAAAGACCCTTATCGTGCTCAGCCAATAGGAGAACGAGCTGTCTCCTGATTGGTCGCGCAGCATGTATTGACTCTGATTGGTTGTGGTGGGTTGAGTGTTTGTTTTTATTTTGTGCTGTAAAAGGCGAAACCCAAAAATCCTGACTAGCCGAACATGCATGGGAAAATAGCCACAAAATCCTTTGGGAAGACTCCAAACCACTTACACAGGAAACTGACAAAATTAAAAGAAAAATAAAAGAAACAGCCTTTATTATAAACAATAGCAATATTTTCAGTCAGCAGAGCATTGAATTAAAAAATATGTGGATCCGATTGATTAAAAGAGAAACAAATTTACAGCACAAAATAAAAACAAACACTCAACCCACCACAGCCAATTAGAGTCAATATATGCTGCGCGACCAATCAGGAGACAGCTCGTCTCCCATTGGCTGAGCACGATAAGGGGCTTTACCCTATATAAACCCATGGTTTTTCCAGTCTCCTCATCAGTCGCACTCGTGTTCCTGAACCCTGTGTGTCTACCTGCTGACGGGAACAGTTTCCAGTTCCCGAAACGTCAATACTGACTGTTTGGAAAACTACTGTGTTTTGTTTCGTCTCATCGTTTGTGTCGTTTATTGTTTTTTTCTGTTTGTGTCCGACATCTTTGTGTTTTGTTTCGCCTCATCATTGTGTCGTTGCTGTATTTCTGTTTGTGTTTTTGTTTTCGTCTCATCGTTGAGTCGCATATCAACTTAGGTTTCTCATTTTATATTTTGTTTGTCTTCTATTTTCTGTTTTATTTCCTTGTTTTATCTGACCAGATTTTCAGTTTTGGAATTTCGTGTTGTGTATGTATCCTGATGACTAAAGCACACTGCTTTTTTATGTTTTCTTGTCTTATTTTTAGTTTTCTCTTGACAGTCATTTATTTCGCAATGGTGTATGTCCAAACAAATAAATCCAGTCAAAAATTTTAAATTTAAAATTTTTTGAATTCAAATTATTTTTATTCTTTATTTTTATGAGCATGACATTATAGCCTGCAATGTCTTTATCCACTGTGATTTTTTTGAGTTTGGTATATCAGTTGGTTTCAGTGTAGTTCTTAAAATGGAAAAATGCAAAATATGACTTTAACAAGCCATTACGCGAAAACTATGAGAGATTAAAAATTTTCATACAAGCAAAATTTAGCCACATTTTGTGACTAAAATAAAAAAAAAATATTTGGTACAAATAAAAAAAAATGGTGATGAAAATTGTGGTAGACTGCGCCCTTAAAATAACAATACATAATAATGTCATAAATACAATAAACCCTTGATAACTTGGACCTTGATGTCCTTGACTTCAGTCAACTCGGGAGAGAATTTCAACAAAAATAAAATAAAGTTTTCTTTAATTAATTTTTTTGTTAGAATGTGTATTAAAGTTTTGTCTGCTTTATTTAAATCTATAGCAGTTTATTTTAGAAGAATATTCCACATTATAAAATAGTTATTCATAGCTACTTAGCATTTAATAATGCCACTGTAAAATATCGTACATGTTCAATATAGCTAATGTTGGTAATGAGGCATGTAAGTGGAGATGCAACATAGCAGGCTGAACTCTCACTTCTTTATCTTCTTTCCCTTTTTTTTAATAGAAATATGTTTGGTGAAGTGTTGCTTAGATTAAAATTGATCGTGGTTAGCGTTCTAATGAATTCAAGATTGCAGCAAACTGTCGCAGACAGTAAATAAAGAAAAGATAAATTAAAAGTCATCATTTTGCAGTGTGATATAGAAAATAGAATAAAACCAGGGCTTTTTCTAGGGGGTTGGGGGGGTGAGGGCTAAAAGGGGCATTTGCTCTGGGTCTTACATTCATGGGGGCCTCACTTTTTCGATAAATACTAAAAATGAGTTATAATTTAAAATAATGGGCTCATATAAATTAAGTTTTGAACCTTAATGGCTCCTGTGAAGTTTATTTTAATTTGAGAGTAAAGTGCATTTAGAGCTAATGAGGGTGAAAAGTGAGATAAAGGGACAGCACAGCATTCATGCCGAGCCAGGATTCGAACCCAGGACCTCTCGCACCATAGACTGGCGCCTAACCAACACTACAGAGACCGGCTTAAAGATGTCAGTGATATTAAGGATGTCTGTCGTCAGAGCCATAACAGAGCAGCCAACATGTTGAGAAAGTATGAGCGCGTACTATCACTCATTATCACTGTATCTAAAAAACGAGGTAAAGGTTCAAGATTTATGTTGCCCCTGGCCTAACATTCTAGTAAAGTGGCCCAGGAAAAAAAAAACATTTCTGATAGAAAACGTTTGAAATTGTCAAATGATACAAACCTGGATGAGACTGTAAGCAGATTGTACGTTCTGTAGAGATCAAGTGGGGTTGTGGTGCAAGGTGTGAAATTTCAAGTGGCAGTTGATAATTTGACGAAGCACATTTAATTACAAATTTCTGTTACATAATTTAGTACACTATGTCTGATACCTAGCAATTGATTGTGTATTGTTTTAATATTTTTGTGCCTTACAAATTTTAGTTTTTATTTTCATTTGACTCAGTAGAACATGATTAGAGATGAATTGATTTGTATTGTGAAAATTTGTGTACGAATTAGGTAGTAAATTACTTTTTTTATGATTAAGTTTATATGCATAAAATGAAATTAAATAAATCTATAGTGTTAAAAATGATTTTATATAATTTCTGTGTAATGACCCCGCAGGATTATCAATTACAGTATCTCATTTACTCATTCATAAGAGGAAGGACATTCGTTTTGCACTTTGCAGGAGGAGAGCTTTAGTTTCAGGCTAGCATGTTGCTGTGGCTTCCACACTGTGACATGCATGTTAGTTAATTTTCAATGTAAACATCTTGTGAGATGCTTCTGGTCACATGCAGGATTTGTATTGCTATTGTGTACAGCCTGTATCGGTTGACCTCTACTACTTCCCTCACTTATCTCTTTCATACGTGCACATTGCCCAACACCAGCCAAAGGCAAGATGGTGAAAGAATTTTTATGTGGTAGAAGTGTGCTGCGGTGCCATATTGCAGGTCAGAAATAAAAAAAGAAGACCAGCAAGCAGAAGAGTAATAAAAGCATTTAAAAAAGAATATGCTTACACCAGTTGTTTGACATTATTTTATATGTCTCTAAGTTAAAGTTATTATTGTCGCTAGTACTTCTTTCCCTGGCTGCCTTCGTCATGAACTTCAGTAAGGCGTTCTTGGAATTTTTGGCGCCACTCTCGCACCACGCCATTGGTCATAAAGTTTTCACAGTAAATAAAGTTCATTCTGCAATAGTTTGCTGCTGCATTGTGCCTTTCTGCATGTAAAAATCTAATGACTATGCGCTCACATTTGACAGTGTACATTGTCGCTGACATGTTGACATGTCCTAACCACACCTCAACTGATGTTTTGGCTTGGCTTCTGAACATTAAATCATAGTGTTATGTTATGATTCACTATCTATAGTTAATGGGCATCCCATGAAGAAGTAAAGCTGCAATCACAACACTTGATGCACCTTGTGCATGTACCATGCCAAGAATGTTTAAACAAGCATTATTCAATAGCCAGGCAGTAACTTTGCAGAGGGTATTGGAAAGTTTGTGCACCAGTATGACAAGTGTCACAATCTGCTTGGTGATTATGTTGAAACATAGCTGAAAGATGTGTGTATCTTTTGAGATTATAAGCATTTTGTTTGTATACAGGTCATTGCAGGTTGAAAAAAAAAGGAAAACAACCTTCGTAATTAACAGTGGTAGTAAAGTTTTAACAGTTTGATAATGCTTATGAAAGTAATATCGGTGTCACTTCGGGGTGTAAAAATCAGTTAAACCTCTTTTCATGGGACTTAAATAAAAATATTAAGAAAATCTTATGTGAATACTGATCTGATTAATATAAACCTTAAAGGAACTAAAATTATTCCAGTTTTTATAATGAGAGGTTTGTATTAAACAGTGTTTGTAATAGCACCTAAAAGCACCGGTAAGTTTTTCAGGTTGTGCATCATCATAACAAACATTCTTATCACCACAATGACATTTTTTATGTGTGGACATTGCAATCTTATACTTGTTTTATGGACACAAAAAATTTTTACCCAGTATTGAAATGCACATGTAATATCATTTCTAATTCCTAGAGGAATGAATACCACTTTGTATTAATGAGAACATTAGGTTTATGAGGATTTTTTTAAAATGAGATTTTACTGTATCATGAATAGGTCATACTGATTCTCTCAGCTTTACCTTGTGACCCCTTTTGATTGCATCCAAATGTTTGAAGTTCTATCAGTCTCAACTTCAGGGCTCTACACTGCAAAGGTGTGCTACAACACAACAGATAAATTAGAATGGAAAGTGTGCATACAAGTACAATGATAATGTTGTCTGTGCTAACGTCACTGAAGGTGGCCAAGTGCAAAATGAAAATAATCAGCTGGTTTCTCTTGGGTATAATTTTTTCATAATAAATACAGATACTTTTTTTTGTAAAAAAGAACTATAGAATTACAACAATGAGATATGTAGACTTCATACAAAGCAGAACAAGCAAATCTAACATATCTGAAATTCTTACAAACACAGACAGTAAAATTAAGAAACAGAAAGCATTGAACAGTTAACTCCAGATTATTTGTGTACAGATTAACTGATTTTTTACCATAAGCGACAGTTGATGATCAATTTTTAGATATGTTCTTTGGTGTAGGTATGTAGCTCATGTTGTGTTTACTTTGGTGCGCTTGGATTGATGAACAGAACCAAGTGACCTTGAAGTGCCATGACTAGACAAAGACAGTCGTTAGCAGGGCAAAGAACAACTGCACATGCACACTGGCTGGACAAAATTTCTGTACAAAAGCATACGAGATCTAATATTATATTATAAGCAGACCCTAAATCCTCATCCAGATACGAGAATTCGTATACATCTGGCAACGCTGTGTTGTACAGTGACTCGGCAAAACACAGTCTCATTCCTTACTGTGCCTAGCCCATTTCTTTAGCAAAGTGTCCTGAAATACTGGTATATGGTACATCTCATTATATTGGAACAGTGTACGAAAACATTGGCACTCATGCCAGCCCTATATGCAGTTTATTCTGTTTCCAAGTGAGTGCTTAGTTTTTTTCTTCATAGTGGGTGATTCTGTTGTAATAAAAGTAATATTGCTGATGCATGTTTTTTTCTGGCAAATTATATAATTTGCATGCGCTGCCCTGTGAGTGATTTGGTAGATGTAGAATTATTTCCAAAAAAAAATATTTTTATTTAAATTTCTGGCCATTTATTTTATCAATTAGTCTCTTAACATTACTATTGTAAAAATTCCCCTTATATATATTGTAGGCTGTATGATACTCTGTATTAAATAGGTAAGTTACCTAAATATCTATTTGCCTCTTTTTTTTTTCTCAGAATGTCACAGTCTAAGTAAGTAATTAAATGTCAGTTACCAGTTGCATAAATTGAAATTATATTCATAATGCGTATTTAAGTCATAATTTTACTTCCCTTTAGGTCCTAAAAGTAAAAAATGTTAAACGTTATTTTAAAAATTCTATTAAAGAAATTAATGTAATTTAAGCTTGCGCTTGGCTTAAAAATTTAGTGTCCGGGCTCAGCTCGAAACAATTTTTGCATTTTTGGCCTGACTCTGCTTGATCGTGTTTTTGTCAAGCTCAGCTCAGTTTGGTTCAAAACTCAAGGCTATAAAATTGAGGCTCGCTCATCACTACCTCTAAAATTAATTTCTTACTGCAACACTCTTACATTTTATTATTTGCAGGTATACACACAACTAATACAGGGTGAGTATAAAAGAATACCCCTACTTTAAAGGGCTGTATGAACACAACCTAACAACTTACAATTTTATGCGAGCACTCAAAAGAACCGTGAAACAAAGACGTTTTTATGCCATACCTTTGTAACTGTTTAATTTGACGCTAACTCGTTCCACACTCGTGCTAGCATTTGTGAAATGTAAATCGGTGATGACTGTTACATGCAAATTCCATCGCAAATACGGACATTGTCGTCCTGATTGGTGAAGTATCCTACGGTGGTTTCGTCAGTTTCGCGACGTAGATTGCCTGTGCAAAGGCAAAAGTTCCAGGAGGCCACGTGTGTCAGACAACAATGTGCATAGGATTCAGCAAGCATTCGTGTGCAGTCCACGAAAATCAACTCTACAAGCTAGCCGGAAATGAGAGTCCCTCAATCGACTCTGCGGAGATTGTTGTGGAAGCAGTTGCTGTACAAACCATACAGGTTACAGCTTGTACAGGCTCTTACTGGAAGGGACAAAGAACTCAGATGTGATTTCTGCACGGACATTTTTGTCCGGAATGAGGTTGACGTTGCCTTTATCTCAAAGCTGGTGTTAAGTGATGAAGCGATGTTCCACGTCAATGGTAAGGTCAACTGGCATAACGTTAGAATATGGGGCCAGGAGAATCCACATGAAACCACCAAACACAAGCACACGTCACCCAAAGTGTACGTGTTTTGCACTATATCGAGAGAGACTATTTTCTGCCTTTTCTTTTTTAAGGGGTCTTCTTACTTTGATTTCATACTTGGACATGCTTATTGAGTGGTTATTTCCTCAGAAGAGGCGGCGAAGGACTTCATTTTCCAGCAGGATGGTGCACCACCTCATTGTCACCTAGCTTTTTGCAACTACCTGAACGAGACGTCACCACAATGCTGGATTGGTTGCGGAGCAGATGATGACCAGCGACTTATACACTGGCCCTCAGGGAGCCCAGATCTCACCTTGTGGGATATTTCCCTGTAGAGGTACATAAAAGGATCTCGTGTTTGTTCCACAATTGCTGGCTAACATTGCAGAACTGAAAACCAGAATAATGGACGCCATCCACACCATTATACCGGACATGCTGGCACGAGTGTGGAACGAGAGTATCACATCGATGTGATTCATGCTGCTCAAGCAGTCACATTTTACATTTATAAAGGTATGGTGCAAAAACTTCATTGTTCCACAGTTCTTTTGAGTGGTCACACAACATTGTAAGTTATTTGGTTGTGATACCACAGACCTACAAAATTGGGGTATTATTTTTTTCTTGTCTTGTAGAATATTGTTAAATGTACATACAATAATACGTTTGTGCTTTTAACATGTTCGGGAAAGTGTTCTTTCCCTTTTTCGTAGTTTGGCAGTACTATGAATGTAATTACTACAATTATATTTTTCTGAATAAAAGTAATTTTTTATTTTCATAAAATTATCCCATGATTAAATATACACGTAGGTGTGTTATTTTTAATGAAATTGAAAACTTTGGGTTTTAATATCATTGGTGAACTTTTTGAGTTCTAAAGAAGGGAAAATAACAGAAATCGAAATGTTAAATACATTAAAGATTTGAGTAAAAATTTGGTATATCAATTGTAATTTACTGTGTTATAAAAAATTTTGTAGGTAGTCTTTGAAAAGTCCTTGAAATACCTTGCATTTTAATTATAAGTTGCTTTAAGAACCCTAAAAAAATTGCACTGAACCTTAAATATAATTTGGGGGAAAAGACTAATTCCCTATGGCCATTTTTTATTATTTATTGAATATTGTAAAGACAGTATGTTCACTTACAGAAACTGTGCAAGTAAATTTTGGTTGGGTTGTGGGAATTGTTTCTGGGTCACTTTGTATACAGGTTGCTGGAGTTGTTCACGTGAGTCATAAAAACATATACAAACATTAGCTAGAACTTGATACATTCCTTACAAGGGGAACACCAGAGGTCTAGAACATTATGTGTAGACATTTTTTTACTAGAATATGTGTTGAAAATAAACTTTACCATCCAAATAAGTACATTTTTCACAAATCCATTGTGGTCACCTTTGAATATTTTTATTTTAATCTTTAAAGTTAAAATTTTACGTTCGCCATGCCATTTAAATCCAGGCAGAAGTCAGCTGTCATAAGGAAACTGGCTGGAACTATATCAGTTACTTTAAAACTTTCGTAGCATGTTGCACATAACCTCCAAAACTTCGCATATTTATATTTGTGTGGCCATTTTGTTACATATTAAATGAGTTTAAGAAGTTAAATGGCCTGGAATGGGTGTTTAAGTTTTAACTTCAGTTGATAGGATTTAATCCACGGTAGTGTGTGGTAGGACGGAACAAACAGGTAATCTTGACTAACTGTGCTTTTAACTCGGAGTATCAGTTTAAACGGTTGTGGTGAAACTGGCCCTAAATAGGTTACATGTGGGAATGACATAGTCGATACAACTGTTGTTGACCCACAGCAAGTTTGTACACTGGTCTCGAGTACAAACAAGTACTCTTCTTCACCACTTAACCAAAATGTGGTATCAAAGAATTCTGAAGTTGGAGGGTAAATTAGGAGAAAATTAGAAGAATCTACACTGTTTGGTTTAATTTAATTTATAATGGTACTCTGAGATGTTTGACCATTGTACTTGTGTCGATAGCTTAGTATTGGTGGGACATAGTAAGGGCACAAATAAGTACTTTGACTGAATTTACATCCATATTTAAAGAACAGTTAAAAAACAAAAAAAAAAAAATCAAGGAAATCTCAAGTACAACTACATTTAGAAAGATTTGTACCAGGACAGGGTAGAAGCATAGAGATACACATCAGTGAGATTTATAGAAAGTCAGAGCATTTGGAACCACCAGTATCAGATTAAGAGTTATCCACAATGATTTTTCATTAGCTATCATACCATTACAGACTCATTGGACTGGAAGACAGGAGTAAGACTTTGTAACTTTTAATGAAGATCTCATGAATTTTGATATAATTGAGAGACTTCAGAAACAGCATGTCAGAAATGACATTGAAGGGCAACAAAACCAATTTCATGCACAACCACTGTGTAGTAGTCATTCACAGAGAGGGAGTATCAGGGGCATAATAAAAAAAGATACAGAGGGCCTAAAGTTATTCATTTTATCATAGAAAGGACATAGTACTGTGATAACAAGAAATAATGGCTGGAAAAAATTAAAAAAGCAGTGGGCTGAGTTGAGAGGAGAAAACTACTATAGGTTATCAGATTCAGGATAAAGTTGGCGCTAATGATTTAACCTTTTAAAAAATCAGTAGCCATTGATTTATATAATTCAGCATTAACAAGTGTTACATTATTGCTTTTGTGGTTCGCAGTAAATAATCACATGTAGTTCCATGTATATTCATATTTAAGTACGTTACTGAAAGAACATCAATTGAAATTGAAAACTCTCTTTTAACGTACTTTAAAATGTTTATTTATGGTCTTAGTGTCGTACCTACTGACTGTAATTTGACTTAATTAACACCAGCACAATGTAACGCAACCGGGGTGCTGAACGTCAACCGTCATTTGTAGACATAGTTCGAAATTCCACAGAGAGGTGGCATCAGAGTTAGATTTTTGCCACTTTGCTTGGAAGCTAGGTAATGGAGTCAAATGTGTTTATCCGTTGTGCAATAAATTTGAGCTCAAAATATTGGAAATGAATTTTTTTTATTGGTAACCTGTAAATTGTTACATTTTATAACCGGCAGCCTGAGTATCTAGAATTAAAAACCACTTTTTTTTTGTTTCACACTTTAAGAAACTGTGTTGTATATTGTTTTTGTTAAGTGCGTTGTTGTTTTTAATGGCAGTGCAACTGAACGGAATGTGCATCCTTAAACTGCGTGTGTTATTATGTTTTTTTTTTGTGGGGGCAATGAGTTAAAAATTCAAATAATTGTGCACACATAAATGAGATTTATAACTGCGCAAGTGTGTGTTGTATGAATTAGAGACGATGCACAGAAACCAGAATTATATAGATATTAACTCGCAGGTATTTATAACAAAGATTATTATTAATTGAAGCATATATCATATATTCAGCACTCATGTTGTTAATGAGTAAGATATTGTAGATAACATTTTTTGGAGCAGTGTAATGTGGATGTAAGTATTTTACAATCCCATGTAAATAAAAGCACATGGCAACGTTTATGTTTACATGTAGTGGAAAAATATAAATTGGCTGAAAATAGAAAATAATCAGGGCTCATTTGAGTGCTTACTTTATCCTGAATTATTTACATCAAGAGTACTCGCATAGAGCTAATTTTGATGCTTACGACCATCAGCAACTGGTGCCTCAGTATCTGTAAAACCGGTCGCCCTAAGAGGAAGGTAAGTCTTTCATGGTGCATTAGAACTAGTTATAGAATTCAACAGGTTACATACACAGTAGGTTAACCTAAAGTAAACTCTCTTGAACCAATGCTCACTGTAAACAATAATAATCAAATGTCATGGGCAATGCCTTTGCCGATAAACTTTGTTTCACTTAATCTACAAATGGAGGCAAGAGAGCCTACGTTTACACAGAGCTCACCACAAACAAATACATTGGGTCCTTTAGGTTTAATACAGACAATGCACGGTGATACAAGAGCACCAGTGTTTAAACCTAACTCACCACTAGCTACTACATCACGGATACCTATAGTTCCAAAACCTAGTATAGGTCATTCGGGATAAAGTGAGCACTCTAAAAAGCCCTTATTAATTTCTATTTTCCGCCAGTTTATATCTTTCCGCTGCTTGTAAACATAAAGATTGCTACGTGATTTTATTTACATCTGCTCGTACAATGTTTACAATTACATTACACTGCTCCAATAAATGTTATCAACAATTTGTACTCATTAAATGAATGGATGCTGTATATATGGTATACTCAACAGAAAAATTACTTATAAATACCTCCGAGTTAACGTTTTATGGCACTGTTTTCTCTTTATAGACTCTAGTTGGTTATGACACACTGTTGCCGTTACTTATCACGTAAATACATGCATAGTATATTAATTTCTGATTCAAAACCACCACTATAAACACACACGAGACACGCCATTCAAGAATTCAAGTTCTGTTCAGCATACTGCCATGAATGACGACTCAGTTTTTCTTAATGTGTGGAACAAAAAAAAAAGAAATGTTATTTTCTATTTCCACATGCTCAGGCTGGCGAAAGTATAACATAACAGATTATCAATGATATTCAAAAGTATTAGAAATAACTGTTTATGAATGTGCTCATCAGAAACCCGTATTTCTTACACAACGGACAAACTTACTCATGACTCAACTTGCTTTCAAGCGAGTGAAGCCGAAGCGGCGAAAACCTAACTCTGATGCCACCTGTTGGAGGAATTTTGAACTACGCCAATGGCGCGAGCGTTAGCGGCATGTGTCAATGGCAGTTTTGAATTCAGCGGGCGGTTGCATCACTTTGTGATGGCGCTAATCAAGTAAAATTATACAGTCAGCAGGTATGTCAATGAAAGCAAAAATAAATATTTTAAAGCATATTGTATACAGAGAGGTCGATTACATTTTATGTTCTTTCACTAATGTTGTATTCAAATAAGAAAATACACGGAACTACATGCAATGATTTGTTACCAACCATACAAACAATAATGTAACTATTGTTAATGTTGACGAATATGCAGTAGGTATTTCATCAATTCTTGGGGCTGTTAACTTCATTTCAACAACAATTAATATATCACCTGGAATATCGTTAGAACAAATCCCTTTATTTATATGATCAGTAGTAATTACCGCTGGCTAGTGATTGTTTCAAAGGTTAAATCTTTAGTGCTCACTTTACTCCGAATGACCTATAGTAAAGCTAACAGTAGAAAACATTTAAACACTTGAAAGTCAGTGATGTATGACCCTGATTACTGTACTGATAAAATTGTTAGCACATAATAAAGTCCAACAACAACAGTAAAACAGTACATGAAACAAACAAGAACTATAACAGTAACATAAATTGTGAAATTTTTTATGCAAACATTAATACTGTTATTTTAGGTGAAACTGGTCAAGAATTTATTTTTGTAGCCAACAAATGGCTGTATTAATTCTCAAGAAATTCTTTGCCCAGACTAACAACTTTAAATACGTAGGCTAAAGGTACCATGTGTACTTAACAGTGGGTCTGAAGTCAGCTGTATGTGAATGTATCTGTACACTGATATTTGGTCTCGACTGGGTACCAGGTACCATGTATACTACTACAAAGGTTAAAAATAATTGGAGCGATCATCAAGCAAGGTTCTGTTGTCGGTAAACCAGCCTTAAAAAGAAGAGTTTGGGTGAACCTAAAGTAGCTACAGCTCTATTATAGAAGGCCTTAGTAAACCACTTGGTGTTGTGTTAATGCTACACAAGATCAGATTTTGGTGGATGGATATTCAGCACACCAGAGCACATTGACAGTTACACCTGAACATAAGGGATACACTTATAATTTTGCTAACTTATTAAGAGTTAGTTTTCCACCTCTCTAACAAAGCATGTGTTGTAAAGCTTAAATTTCATGATTGCTAAGTAGAGAAACATGCTAGACAAACACAATTTTATTTTGTGCACAATCATAAACTTTGATAGAGGGTTGCATGACTTGAAAAAACAAAACTCATTAAGAACTTTTTATCGTGCATACTTCAAAGCATGCAGGTTTTATGATTGTTTCAGGAACAAGTTATCACTGAAAGCAGAAACTACTTTCACATAAACCTAGATTGTTCTTTGAAGAAAATATTCATCAAATAAAATTATTATGTCACGATGACAAATTTTAAAAGGCTGTGTAAATTCGGTAGCACTGCATGTCTAAAATTGACTAATTCAATTACCTGGACGGTCTGCTACAGAAATGTTCAAGTAGTTTAAGATCTTATCTGGTTTGCAAACACATTCCTTTGTGTTGTCCAAGTAAAATAAAAAAAATTAATTATTCAAAAAGTTATCGTTTCTGTCTGTCGACGAAATGGGCACTGGGTGCCTTCAGCAGGCACATCACTGCAGCAGAGCTTAACTCAGTACAGCTTCTGCAGCGTTGTGCCTGCTGAAGGCACCCATTGACTCAAGGTGCTGCTAAGAGAAAATAAAATATAAAGTATTTGAATCATGCTTATCAGTACAACTGACAATGGCAATTGGTTTGACAAGAAACTGAAAGCAACCGGTTTACTACAGTTGCACCAGTCTATAATAAAGGATGTAAAATTGTTGGAAATATACCTACGCTTTAGAACAATTTAGCTTTAAGATAAGGACTATGGGCCAAACTGTCAACAGCCAGATATGAGCCCATACTAGTATGAAGAGGAATAAACAGAATTTTTAAGGACGCTGATGCGCAAGAGAACTGTACTTGAGTTAAAGGAGTAACTGTGCTTCAAGCAGGAAGTGGCATGTGACTGGAAATAAGACAAAGTGTTTTGACGTCCTACTTTGTAAGGTGTATTGGATGAGGCTGACGACAAGCTATAAGAGTTAAAAATGTACTGTAGTCTCATAATATAGACATTAACATTTCATTATATTGATGATATGAGTAATACTGTAACTTTTCAGTATATCAATAACACAAACTTTTAGGGATATCAATATCCTGATCTTTGAAAGAACTGTGTGCAATGGGAGTGCATGCCTGGATTTAGTTTCTTGGACATACTCCATTGCAAAATAAATGACTATCAATGAAAACTAAACAAATAATAGAAAACCATAAAATAAGCAGTGTATTCTATAGTATACATACACAACATGAAACTCCAAAATGGAATCAGGTCAAATAAGACAAGGACCAAACAGATAATAAGTGGAAAAAATAAAAATAATAATCAGAAAATCAAGAAACCAAGTAACATGCGACACAACGATGAGACAAAACAAAAACACAGTAGATAAGACACAAGCAGAAAAATAACAAAATGACACAATGAAGAGACGAGACAAAACACAACAGATATCAGACACAAACAGAAAAAACAAACAACAACAAAATGATGAGATGAAACAAAACACAGTAGTTTTCCAGGCAAACAGTGTTACGACACTTCGGAATCTGGCATCTGTTCTCGTCATGAGGTAGACACACAGGATTGAGGAACATGAGTGTGATTGATCATCAGTCAACATCATTTGTCAACAGCACTTATTCATGTCTTAGTGCTATCTCGGCTGGTCTAGTTGGAGACACTGGGATTGTCGATATAAAATGTATGTTTTGTGCTTCAGGAATGTCAAGGAAAATAAGTTTTTGGCAAAATATAAAAATCAGTCAATGTTATATACTATGGTGGTGGTTGTTATTATTACTATTTTTAATAATAATATTATTATTTTCAATTCCAATGCCATCTGCATGTATAACAAAGAGGTTAGGGACTGTTAGCAACATGGACAGATGAAGATCTACAGTTAAAAGTGATTAAAGTTGCAATAGATGAATTCTGGAGTGAAAATCTGCTTCCCAAGCTACGGAAGTTTATGCGTCATCTTGCTTACAGAGTTAGTTGATCTAAGGACTGTTGGTGTGTGAAAAACATATTTTGTCATGTTGGTATGAACAGCAGTTATATTTAATGTCTTAGGTTGGCAATACAGTGAATTGGGTTATTTTGTTTAGGTTGGCTATCCTGCCATAGAGTATCATTTGTGTTTTGACTGATGCAATGTTCGTTCAGTTCGAATGTAACACTCGTGGAGTAAAGATGTGTTGTTGGAGCAAATCAGTTTTATTTTTGCATGCCCAGTTGCCCTATACTAAAACAAGGATGCACTTTTGTAACATGGACATAAGAAAACCAGATTGTATATTATATGCTGAAAATTAAAGAAACAAAATAATGAATTGGCAGTTGACATAGTTGGGTAAGTCCATAAAAGAATATGGCAATGAGTTGTGAACATTTCTTTGGCTTTGTCTTGACTGAAATCAGATTAAAAACACCAGTAGAGTCTATATATTTACAGTGATATGCATAATGATTATATTAAAAAATGTATTGAACTCATGTTGTACCTTTGAATCCGTTAAGGTCATACTGCGCTAACTTCAGAATGTGTATATTGTGTGTATAAAGGATAAACATTGCATAATAAACTTCTCCAAACATTATTTTGTATCCATGCTACGTACGTATGTATGCACATGCAAATATAAAATAATATTTTTGTATAATTGTTATCTATTTCTGTGTGATTTAGCAGCTGGCTGAATACGATGTATTGTGTACTTAATCCATTATTTATGTATTGATCAAATAATTAATGACCATTAATGCTTAGACATGCATTTTAATCATTATTTGTTCAATGTTAAGTTTAATTCTTACAACCTTATGCTACAATATTTTATAGTTCAATGAATTCTTAATTATTCAGTAGGTATTTTCAAATCACTATCAATACTGCACATTTTATTATTCAATATGTACAAAGATAACTCACGAATATTACAGAAAAATGCAAACTACTGTATACATAAATCTTTTACATGTCAATACTACATTTTAACCAAATGCTTGTGGTATGGTTATTTGGTATATAACACAAAACTGTTTATTTCTGTTGTTATGTATTACAAAATTCTTTTATGATATTGTTTATACAAAGTATGGTTATGAGTAACATTGTGTTATTTTGGTACTATATCATAAATTTGCTGACACCACAAAAAAAGTGTAGGTGGGTACAAAATGTGGTCACTTGTTAACAGTGTACAATGATATTATGTTACTTACAGAGTGATTTTTTCGAAGATTGGAATTTCAAAAGGACAAAGTAACCATGATTAGACTACGTACAGCGATTGCATGATCTGTAAATAATGTTTGGTGATTTTATATAAATGTAAACCATATTCTTCATCAAGTTTAACACTTAGCACACTATGCCCGAGCATGACCTGTGGTTAGTAAAATTGTTGAGTTCACTATGCCCAAACACCATTTGTTTTCTAATTTACAATGCTTTCCTGCAGTCTATATTGATGATAGCCAGAGCGCCGCTCATTCCTAGTATACAGCTGTCTTTCAAGAAATTCCAAAAGAAATCTGCTAGATTGTTTTTACCTCCTAGCACAGCAGAGACGTGTTATTTTATAGCTGCAAGTTTTATTGTCTTGTAGCCAGCATTACAACATGTCACATGCACAGCATTCTGCCAATTTTAATGAATTGACTTTGAATTCAGGATTGGAAATGGAAGCTAGTGATACTGATTTTGATAACGACGATTCTGGATATATTCCTCACACAGGTTTGTAACTGTGTGTCTAATACATGTATAATTTTTTTTGTCAGAGTTACTTGTTTGTGTTTGCAGCTTAGAAAGAGTTTATTGTGAAGAATTATTTCATTCTAGTGTATCAAGTCATTGAACATTGACAGAAAAGCTAAAACTGTAGTATGAGCTTTTTTTGTTTCGTACTTTACGAATATGACCATCCCGGGATTTTTTAGTTACATCTTTGGCTACTATAGATAGTGGTATTGCACAGTTTATCACCACCTCGTACACATGCGTTGCTTCTTATCGGACACACTTGCTGACTAGGCATACGTCTTTTCACCATCTTTATTTCTAATTGTATTTAGGCATAGAGCAGTAAAGATATACATTGTTTTCAGCTACATTCCTTTTTTCTTCTGTAAATATTTTACTACTGGATTATCAATCTATAAAACATAGTTTTTTATTTGTGTACACTATGTTACAAATGCTATTTCATAAAAACACTGAGCACTTATGTTTATTTTTTTTACAGAATGTCCCCAAATATTTTTATTTGTTGCCTTTTTGTGTGTTCTGTCACACTGTTACACCTTGCAATTCTAATTATAGTTATACAGTTCTAATATTCTGCGTAGTCTGGTATTTTTCTTCGTCATACTACAACGTGGGCTTGAAGTCTTATTAGTTGCCACAGAAGTTTGATGTTTTAGCATGTACGACGCCACCCCCTCTCTCGAAAATACTCAATTTATTTGTAGAGAATTGTAATATAAATATTCTTTTGTGTATTATTTGCCATAAAATTATTTTTTTCATCCCTATTTTAAATGTTTTTCCTTGCAGGTGATAACAGCAATGACAATGATTCTGTGGATGATTTATCAAATGTTCAGCCTTCGACTTCTGCTAAAAAAAATAATTCCCAGATACAGAATGAGAAACGAACATCTGTTTTACAATAGCAAGTGTTTCAGTGAAGCGAAGACGAATCTCAACCAGCCCGTCCATTGTTTGAAGAACACTGGGGTGTTACTGCTGATGTTAACAACGACTGTTCAGTGATTGAAGCTCTTTCATTACTTTTTTTGTGATGATTTACTGAAACTAATAAAGAAAGAGACAAATTGTCATGCTGCCACTACAATTGGTGAACTGAGGTGCCTAAATAACTTGAAAACACGTTCAGTGTTGAGTAAATGGGTTCCTGTGAAAATTTACAAAATGAAGGGTTTTTTTTTTTGCTAGTTTTCCACATGTTTTTTTTTTTCGAAGAAACCAAATATAAGTGATTATTATAGTATTGATCCAGTCCTTCACTCAGCTTTTGCAAACACTCTCATGAGTAGAGAAAGATTCATTCCCATACTAAGTATGCTACACCTAAATGACAGCAACTCTGTACCGAAAAATAATCCTGGCCATGACCATGTGTTAAAAGTTAGGCCAACGCTTGAAGTGTTCAACAAGCAGAGTCTAGCATTACTGTGCCTGGACAGAGAACTAACAGTTGGTGAGGAAATGTGTCCATTTAGAGGAAGGGTTGGATTCAGGGTATACATAAAGAATAAGCCCCATAAGTACAGGCTGAAATTGTACATTCTCGCTGAAGCCAAATCAGGCTATGTTCCAAATACTGAGTTGTATTCTATAGCAGCTGCATGTCATAGTAATGTTGTTGAGCCCCTCATGTATAGATTGTGTGAACATTATTTGGGGAAGGGACATGTAATCTATATTAATAGGTTTAACACAAGTCCTTCACGTGTGAGGAAACTACGACAGGATGAAACTTCGGCTGTTGGAACAATGATGAAGAACAGAAAGGGTCTTTGTAAAGATTTAGTGAAAGCCCTGCTAAAGAAAGGAGAGTTTTCCTGCAGGCATTCTCAAGAACTGTTTTTTCTGAAGTGGAAGGATACATATGATGTTTTCATGTTTTCAGTACTATACAGGGTGTATATTAATTCATGATACAACGCTTGAGGGCAGGTAGTACGAGCCAAAACAAGCACTTTTTAACTATAAACCCGTAGGCGGAAATGTACCGTCTTCGTAGGAGAGCGCAATGAAAACTCAGCTTAGGCAACCCCGCCGCACACCACCTGCTGACACGCTGTAGAGTGGAGTGTGCGCAGCAAGGTTCGATGTAGCGTTGCACCATGCAGGAGCATTACACTGCCCTGTTGACAGTCTGTGAAGCCCCCTTCCCCTACCCCATGTTGTGGTAAGAGGTTGAGAGTCCCGCTCTTTCACGGCC
>PNEQ01022990.1:0-20843 GCA_003012365.1 Medauroidea extradentata
TTTCTACAAACCTAAGATAAATGAGCTAGGATAGTAAGCATAATTTACGTTTACGTGGAAGGAAATTGCAAGCTACTACGGGTCGAGACCGTCATCAAACCTACACAAATTTTCAAAGAAAATAATCTAAGGAAATACCAACCAGTTCATTACTCATCGTAAATAAAATTAACTTACTTGAATTCTTCACAAACTTGCAAAACACATTCTTTGGTTGTAATTGGCACATCTTGATTTTTTTCAGAACCGCACTGTTTTTCTCGCGACATCCGTAGAGCAGCATTGCGTCTTTTCATGAATTTAGAGAGTTTGTTTCGTTTACATTTAATACACCGTCTACCATTTGTAAATTTTTGCGGAGCCATCGCAGCAATAAATATCACTGTTTGTAAAACTGATAAAACATTTCACAACACTTACAGACTTTTTAGTGTATGAAAACAACCAATCACACTTGCAGGTCGAGGAAACGTGTCATATAGTAAAGCAGCGTGGACCGTGAAACCAGCAAGATAGGCATGTAATCAAAACTGTGTGAGCGGAGAAGATATTTGGCAACCTGGTGGCCAGGCCTTTCCACGCGCGCTCAAGGTAGGAAGGAAGGGAGAAGAACGATGGTTGAGGGTGTGAGGGAGGGTTAAACTCCTGCCAGACACCCTGGCGCTACCTGAGTGGCGGGTTGCATATATGCCCCTGCCGCATGCTAAATCATGCCATCGTCTTGTAGCCACTTTCTTTTATAATATTTATGAAAATTAGGTTTTTATTGTTTCTAATAATTGTCAGTATACGCACGCATTCCATGATATATTTTATTTTCCTGTTTTAGTTTGTATTGTTTGATTTACCAACAGCATAAATTTGTCGTTTTTCTTAGAGTTCGCATTAAGAAATTATAATTTTTTAAATTATAAAAACCATATCGATTGATAGATTGTTTAATAAACTCGTGAAAGTCCACAAAATAACCAAATAAAGTTGATTAGTTTTTGAGATTTTGGCTACAAGAAACCCCAAAAAATACGTCTTTGAATGCTTGTCATGCGCAAACTATAAGTCCGTGTGATATTTTAACTGGCCCAAAAAATAAGAAGACTAGGACCAATAAGTAGGCATTACAAAATTCGATAAATAATTTTGGGTCCAACACCCTTAAATTACAGTTAATGTGATGATTCTGTAGTTCCCTATCTTAAAACTTTAATGTTCTCATGTTTGCCTCAATCCACATTCATACACCTTGCTGCTGGTAAGTAAACATTATCAATGAATCAGACAGGCTAATTCTTCACTTTTCTCCTTATTTTATTGACCTTGTAAACTACTATATTTTATTTAGCCACCACAGGTTTAGTATAATTTCACAATGATTTTAAAAAATTTTTTTCCAATTTTTCTGGAAAATTGGAATAAAAACTTGCTTTTTAACTGTTTTTTTCCTTTCACCAATTTTTGTTGTAAATTTTAGAACCCTAATCAAGTACATGTGAGATTTTGTTTTTGTTAGCTGCAAGATTGTAGGCCTACATACTACCAAGAAAAAAGGCCAGAAGACCTATGCCTATATATTTCCCATTCATTAAATTGTACTTGTTTAAGAATATATGTTAATCAACAAAATTATTTAAAACTGATCTGGGCAATTAGACCTTCCCATCTTGGTTTATTACTTATGGTTTTTATTGATATATTATTTCCGTTTAGGTTGTGTGAACACAAATTTTTGCTATGTATTCTACAATAAATATGTTAACAAATTTTTTTAAGTACTATGAGTCGCACAACTATGATAACACTAATATTTCGAAGGTGGGCTCTGCCAAAAAAAAAGGTAAGTTTTTTTGATAGTCTACTACACTCCTCAACCGCTTATCCGGCACGTTCGGGTGACTATGTGTGCCGAAAATCTGAATTTGCCGGATAACTGAAGGAAAATATTAAAGAAATATAATAAAATAAGATAAATACACAAATTTTACCAAAAATAGTGTAATACTATACTTACAGCTCAGGTGCTATTACATTATTATTAAAATATAGTGAAAACAGTTTGAACACACATAAAAACATCAACATAAGTATAAAAACATCAACGTAAGTACTACGTACTAATAAGACGCGGGCGGTACCTGCGAGTTATCTGCACGACCGTCAGCTGCTCTCCCTCCCCCCTCTCCCCGTGCACAACTTTCTCATCCTGGGTGGTGGTTCTGCACTCGCTGACTCACGGACTAACTGTGACTAGCCGCGGTAGCTACAGCAGTTTCCTTGTTTACGTCCACTAATTGCTACTTATCTGTAGACTTTACGCATATTTAGTTATTTCCACTAACTGTTCACCCCTAATGTATGATTTATAAGTTACGTACATTAAGTTACTTATGAAATATTTACACAGCAATAGGTATGCATGTAACAAGCAAACAATGTCAGCATTCCGAGTTTACTAAAGTTTGCAAGTGGCTCGTGTTTATTTTCCGGCCTAATCACTATCACTTATGTCGTACAAGTCGCTCGTGCCGGGAGTTGTAAACTTGCAGAGCTGGTTTTTTTTTTTTTTATTTTAATGTAATACACTGTAGAACTGCATATGCCACAACACAAACACAGCAATTTCACAGAAGCACAACCGTCAAGATTTTTTTTTAATGTCAACTTTATCTTTGATATACAATACAGTCTTTTTCAGTTTATCACTAGAACCAGAAGTCACGCTTGTCCTTTTAGTAGCCATCGTGCAACACAACACACGTGTGTGAGCAAGCTACACAGTTACTTCATCGCCGACAGACTGCTTCATTACGCGAGAGATACGCAGGTCTTAGCGCGAGAAAATTTACCTACTCGTCTAGGGAAGGCCGACTGGAAGGGCAATTACGTAACTGCACGGCCCTTATCGGTTAGAGCAGGATAGTCAACAGCACACCGGCACTATACTGCTCAGCCACTCGCCTGCTTGCATCATGCCGACCTCCGTAGCACAGTGGGTTGGCGCGCCGGTTCTCTGTGTGAAGGGTTCTCGGTTCGAGTCCCGGACAAGGTATAGTTGTTTCTAATAAGCAATTCTGACAAGAACGTTTCTGAAGTACCGGATAACTGAATTCCGGATAAGTGGCGGAGGAGTCTACTTGAAGCTTAAACAAGGCCTATACAGCTTTATGATCTGATAGTGCAGAACCAAATTGAAGGCAACATGAAAAATAATTGTAATAATTCTTACATGAATTATTTAATTTATTATTTTAGTTTAAATATGTTTGCTTGCACTGTCATAAGCTCTTGCAAGTTCAGTTTGTTGTAACCAAATATGCTACTATTATTTAATCTTTTTAGATGTCAAGTAGAAATAAAAAAAAACATAAGTTGCCCATACATGTTTGTTAATTTTTGGTAATGCCATTAAATGTTACAATTTTAAGCATGCAATTGAAAATATAAAATAAATAATGTTACATTTTGAATGATTATATTAACGTCTGTAGAGCAGGCTATCCATTACTGTAATACAAAATTCCATTATCAATACCTACCTAACCCTAGCAAGTTAATGTGCAGCTAGTATTGAGAATAACTTATTTGCTAGAGATCTAAAAAATTTATATTTAAAAAATCACAACACACTTTGGATATTATTGCAATCATAATTTACCTTAACTGTTGAAATGTTTTGATTGTCAGCTGGAAAGCACATGGCGGTGAAAGTATACATAATGTCTTTGTTTACATTGGCCTATTTCTTTATGATCTGCCAATAAAGGAATTCTAATACGGTATGGACTTTAGTTAGATGAATTGATAATTTGTTTACGAGTGTAATCTGTATGTCATCTACTTTTTTTTAAAGGTGTATATGGTAACCAACCTGTTACAGCAATTTTTACTAACTAGCATTCTTCACAAAATGTATTAATTAAATTCTTCACAAGCATAAAAGTAATGACATAAGCTTTCATTTTGGAAGCTGACAATATTGCAACATGGAAACTACTGTCATGACTAATGTCTTTACTAAATGCAGTGTTAGCGATGCCACGCTAAATTTTTTTGAAAATTATAACTAATCAACTTTTAAGGACTGTCTAAACAAGGTATATTTGAATTCAGAGTTGCACCAACATACTACATTTTTTAATGTATGTGCAAGGTTCAATGCATGTTAAAGTCAAAGTGTAGCAAAAGCTTTTATAATATGTACATTAAATAAACGTTGATCTGTACTTTTAAACACAAAGGCACAATTAAACAAGCATTTTTAAAATGTTATATATATATATATATATATATATATATATATATATATATATATATATATATTTATTTATTTATTTATTTATTTATTTATTAGTCCTGTGCCAAAATACTTATGCGAAATCTAACTCCAACATCAAAATAACTGCAATCGAGCAATATTTTGTCAACGTTGAAGCAAAGAAAACACAAGGAGCGCCATGTCAACTTCAGTGTGAATTGGTCTTTATAGCGACAGTAATTTATGTATAGAATTTTTGCGAGTTATATTTTTAAACTCAGTAGTAGCCAACTCAATATTGCAAAATTACTGTGGTAAAATTGTTTTTACTGTGTTCCTCGTTTCTAAAAACAAAATCCTGTTTGTTTTCCCTAATTGCCGAATCAACATTTCCATTGTTTTGACAAACTAAATTAAGTCAAAAGCTAAGGTTTATTCAATAGGAATAAAGTAAAACATTGCGGTTTTAATAATATTCTTCCTTATTATGAAATAATAAATACATATTCCCGAGCACAACTGATGCAACTCACAGATATGTAGCACTTATGAAGTGTAGGAAGACATGCGCCGAGTGTTTCCAGTTCTGCTAGTATCAACCTGGCAGATGGCCCCGAACAGTAGAATATCAGTTTATCTTTGGCCTCCCGTCCTGATAACAGCACTAGGGAGCTCAGACACCAACTTAACTGCATACTTAAGTACTTTTCATGCTCTAAAGATCATGGTAACATGTCACAAAATACTGCATTTACCAGAATAGAGGCAGAGATTTGACGCATGCTCGCAGCATATTGTGCTGTGAAGCCGCTGCTCCATCCTGCCCATTCCATATCCCCGCACCTGATTTTATCCTTTCGACCCTTAATACTCCTGCACACGTTAAGGCACAATTACCTGACATCTAGTATTTCATATAAAGCCTACCTAACCCTTCCTTAGTTATCCTTCGTTCACAAAAACTCTAGGCAAGGATATTTTAAAGTATTATTCCTGAGAGGCATCTTGCGCCTGTAGGCACACCACCTGCAGCACAGAAGACAACAGGAGAAGGAGGTACCACCCCCTCGCATCCGTGCCGTCTCATTAGGCGAGTGGCCGGCCAATCACTACAGACTGCCCCGAGAAGGGTACAAAAGAGGGAGCACGAGACACCGAAGTCAGTTGCGATCTACTCGCCACTCAGACACGCTAAGTGCAGTCGCGATCTGATTGCCACTCGCTCTGTAGCAGTACACCTGAAAGGTTCAGTTCTGCTGGGGTAGATTTCTCTACCATCATCACGCCTTCAAACTACAGCTCCTGGCCCGGAAGATCAGCGACCGCCTGATCCCTTCCAGAAACGCTCGTCACAACCGTGAGAGTCTTCTACGTCAGCTGTTCAGCTTCACCGACCAAGAGCCGCTTTCCGAGGCGTCGTCACCTCCATCAACGACTCTCCCCACAGAAGCTAGTGCTCTTCGGTTACTTCCTACACGCCCTTCAAGCTTTTCGGGCACAGGGTGTATAAGTTTTCATTGTTGGCGTGTGCCAATAAACCACACAGCCACATCATATCTTTCTTTTCTTCACTCGCCATATCTTCCATTGTTGACAAACCCAATCTGCTGCTAGACATCTGTGACCCCTGTATCCCATAGGATCGCCGCAGGAATTTGATATTGGGTTGTCATAAGTAGCCTACGTCTGGGAGGAGGTTTTCATCATTATGCCCTCTGGAGGTAGCACGACTACACTGTGCTCTTTCCGAGCGGTGTCAGGTTTTGTCTTGACTGGGAGAGGTGAAAAGGCATAGGGACATGCTAAGGCGTACTTCTAGCGCTCCTCTACAAGTCCGCCTACCCAGCACCAACAATAGTTCCACCACATTAAGGCTTTGCATGCCACAGCAGGTGATCCTATGGGATAACAAATACAACAATCAGCTAGCCCTTACTACTTTATCTTCATCCAAGCCACAATCTGGCTATGCCTAAGAGGTCAGGTAGGAAGTTGAGGGCCAGGCAGAATTTCGTTAAGTTGGTACAGAAGGCACTGGATGTTAGGGATTCTGAGACAGGGGTGTACTGGATCCAGCGGGAAGTTTCCGCCACTGCTCGACGAGGCACACCACTCAACGGCCACGCCATTGTTAGGCTGGCATTACAGTTACCTGGTGGATCAGCATTCCTTAGCACCCCTTCCTCAATACCCATTTCCATCTCATCCCCATCCTTGCCTTGTGGAGCCCGTCGGACACAACTCCTAACCTCAGCACCTTCATGCTCTCTCGTCCGGGGGATCAACACCCCCATTGTTTCCACTTCCTCCCATCCACCTTTTGGTACACCTGTTGTAGAAGCTCAACCTCCAGTGCAGCGCTAGTTTCCCTCGCTGTATATCCTTACGCGGTGAGGAGAGTTCGACGAGGAAGACGGCAGTCAACGCTTCCCGAGTGCATCCTGGAAAAAAGCATGCTGCCACCCCACCATCGCGCCCTCACCAACAGACTACCCGCTCCCCATCAGGCGTGAGCCTGTAGAAGTTTCCACGCCCCTATTATTTTCCACGCAGATCCGCTAAACTTATTCCCATTATGGTCATCTACCAGAAATACACAAAATTAAAACTATGTTTCTATAATATTAAAAATGCAGCACACACATTAGAATCATGATTTTGGGACTCCTCAAAATGGCTGAAAACAGCTTTTATTATTGCTGCCAAAATGCAACCCAGTATCATAAAACACTAAACAAGTGGCATACTGCCCACAAATAAATTTGTAAGGACTACTACATAAACACAGCATGCTGGTTTAGCATGCATTAAATAGGGGCAATGCAATTTTGATAGAATGTGACGGACTGATCCTTAATGTGTGCCTGTCTCAGTGCCTCAGACACTGACAGTTTCATTAAATACGTAGGTATCTTAAGACTTAAGCAGCAGAACTCAACGTTTTTTCCATCTCACTGGTATAATCAAAATGTATACAAATGAAGTAGTAAGCATTTTGATTTAAACCAATGTGATGAAAAATTTTCCAAGTTATACTACTTATGTCTTAATACTTAAGGGGGAGTGTTAGACATTTTAATTGTATTTTCAGTTTGTGAGCCGTAATATTAATTCAAGTTGTATTATCAAAATTTTCTCTTCGACAAAGCATAGGATAATTTCTTGGTAAACTGACCGACACAAATAAAAATGGAATCTTTCATTAATTAGTCGCGGAGAATCATTGCTAGAGAATTTTTTAAGTTTAACGTCTAATTCTCTTGCTATGATTCTGCATGACAAATTAATGAAAGATGCCATTATTATTTACATCAGGCAGTTTACCAAGAATATATCCTATGCTTTGTCGAAGAGAACATTTTGATAATACAATTTGAATAAACGTTACGGCTCAAAAACTGCAAATTCTATCAAATTGTCTGATACTCCCCCTTAAGTATTTGTGTAAACCTCTTTGGCATCAGTTGTAAATTACACTTGGGTAGCTGCAGTTTACCGTATTTGCCGGTGTATAACACAACTATATTAATATATTTTTAGCCTTGAAAAATTACTACTAGTCTTGTATGAAGGTTGGTTAAAAAATTTTGGTAACCTAAAAATTGTTTCAAAGTTAAGCTGTAAGTTGTGGAGTTGTGTGATGTTGTAAGGCTTACAATTTACAATTTTTTATGGGCATTATATTCATGACAGACGTCACTTCTACCTCACAACGAAGCGTGCGTCACTTGGCACTGGAGTGCACGCCTATATCCTTTATCATACCAAACCATGAAGTCGCGTGGCTGGCGCTACAGTACGCCACATTTTGATATTGCTGGTGAGCACCAATTTCACTGACTGTCTGTCAATGTTTGTTAACAGTAACGGAACCATATCAGTAATAATTTTGTCACTGTAGGTGAGTTACAGAACAATTGGCAGAGATGAACGCGTAAAAGTAAACAATCTTATTTTTCAATTGCTTCTTCAGAAAAATACATCAAGAACTATTTTTGTATACAGTAAATATATATTTTGGTAACACTATAGTCATTTGAATGTTTATTAAAGTTTCTAGAGGACATTTGTTTTTATTTCGCGCCAACGTTGGTTCTCACTGCTGCGACGCGTCCTCCCGAGCTCCAGTGGAATCAGTATTCATTGTAGCCTCACGGGAAGAGTCAGCCATGAACATTCTTCAGTGACCATCAGTGCTCGCCAACAAAAACTAACATTACTGAAACAACTGACTAATGAAGTCAATGAGTAGCGGACTGTGGCGTTAGTAGTGGACTGTGGCGTGAGTAGCAGACTGTGGCGTTAGTAGTGGTAGGCGGAGGGCAACAGCGCACAGGCAAGCAGTTGTTGCGGCCCGGTGTTGCCATGTAGCACGCGTTACCACCGCAGTGTATTCCATGGCTCTTCGACACCCAGATGTCTCTCATGTCGTGTTTACATTAGTAATAAAGAATCACATATATTTCAACTAAGTATTTATGCTTCTCACTGGTAAAGAAATGAATAATTTTTTCACTGGTAGTTAAAAACTTAATAATTTACTTTTTTCAAGATTTTGTACCTACAAACCATGAGTCATCTTATGTGCAGGGTCATCCATTATGCCAGCAAATACTGTAGTGGTATATGACTTATTAGTTATTTGTTTACATTTGAAATGTATGACATTCACGTTTGTGTAGGTAAAATGTATGCCTGTATGGAGAAATAAAGATTTTAATTTGAACTGTAATAAATGTAAATTGAGTGCTCTGCGATTTATTATTGTACACCCCTAGTAATGTGCCAGAATTTAACCAAACAACATAGGCCTACTGTATCTGCTGTGTAACTTATATTGTGTGTGTCATGTTTGCTGTAAGTACTGTCTATTTTTGAGATCAACTATGTTTACGTAGGAATATTTGGTTGTTATGGTCATTTTATAATATACTTATTATAGAATCATACTGAAGTTCATTTGTTGCAAAGATCACGTAACACTATCAGAAAAACCGATCATGTTACAAAAACATATAGTCATTTAAGAATGGAGTCCTCATATCATCGTTTTCATGACTTTCCAGACGCAATGAAAAAAATCATGGCTATTGTAAAGCATATTAGTCTTGGAGCTTTTAAATTAATTTTAAACAAACAAGTTACCATACTGCATTCATTGTATCTGTTTTACGGAGTATCCAGATGGCTCTTTCTCTTTCTTTTTATTATATCTGATACGAGATATCAACTCTTTTAACAGACAATATGTGCAACATGATGAGGTTCAAACTTACGAAACAAAATCAGCTTCAGTTTACCAAAATTGTAACCTTAGCATTTACAGTATATTATTGAATACATAGTTGTGCAGCATTTGGTTTCCGTCATGCGATATTAACTCCCATTTCAGGCGACATTCAGATACTAATGTCTTGTGCCTGCGTGATGCAATTATACTGGAACTCTGAACTTTAATTTGTTTGTAAGATAATTGAGAGAGAGAACCAAGTTTGTTCAGGAGATTTCATTGGAATGCCGAGAACTTACATTTGTCTGCTGTAATGCACAAACATCCCCTTGCAGTGCCACTTTTCCAAATTTATGGTTTTCTCCGGTCACATGTTAACATATGCAGGCATTTGGTCTATGTTTGAAACATAAGGAATTAATTTTATTTTCTAACAGAATTGAAATGCTGGAAGTTTGTCATCTTTGTATTATACCTGTCAGGATATCTTTGTGCAATTTTTTTTTTCACAGTTGCGAATTCATGTTGTACAGGTTAAAAATCTTACCTGGCTATTAACTGCGGACATTTAAGTTATGCACAGCACATTCACTTGCAGTTTAAATTGCATCCTGTTGTAGTGCTGTGAGCGTGAAGTTCGGCTCTGTACAGCCCAGTCTCGTCTTTATAGCAGTCTAACCTGACTGTATTTTAGCCACTAAAGTTCTTCTAAAATCTTTATCGTTTCTTTAGATTCATTTCTTAGAAAAAAATGTTTGATCTAGTACACATGTAAGTGCAGTACATACATTCTGTGTTCTCAGTTGTACGAAGATGATCAAGTATGATGAAATAATCTGTATACACAGGAGTTGTAGAGCAGGTAAGGAAACTGCTTGACAAAGTCTAGATTTGTGATATATGCTCTTCCAAGTACATGTTTATTTGAAGTGTGTGTGTCTTCCTTGTACAAAATATATCAATATTATTTGGAAAGTACAGTAGTAGCTAAGTGTACATGAGTTGTTTTAGAATAACCTCGGCATGCATGAAGTCAACCTCTGAAGAAAATAGTTGCATAATGTAACATTAACAGTGGTTGCCTCACTCTTCGTGTGGTGCCAACAAATCAATATCTTAGTATTTTTATACATTTCACAGAAACTCACTAACTCAGATTCATGCCCACTACAAGGCTGCCAGCGGTCCCTAGAATTCCTTAAAAGTCCCTATTTTCAAGCAAGTCTCTAAAAAGCCTCTAATTTTTATTCAAGTCCCTAAAAGTCTCTTTGTCATAGAATTGTTTGAAGCAATAATGTATAATAAAACAGACAGCTGAAAGGGAGGAGAAGGCCATCAATAAAATGTGTACTGCAGTAAATGTTGACCGTCTAGTACTGTATCTACACTGCTATTATATAAAGTCCCTTACACACGGGACTCTTTAGGGAGCAGAAAGGTGGGTACTTTCCTGCTAACCTTCACTTGTGTCTTGTAAACAGTCAATTAACATGCTAGTGGCTATGCTTGATATTATTGATTAGGTAAAGGTGCATATCATGCTCAGAAACTGTGTCGTGTATATATATAGCCTGTAATACTAGTTAGTGGACACTTTCCTGCACTAAAGTGTCCCATATGTAAGGGACTTTAGAGAATATTTTGTCATTGAACAACTTAGATAAATTATTTTCTTTTGTTGGAGGTATAGATTGATACAGAAAACAACAAAAGTTATACTTTTGAAAATATATTGTTTTGTGAACTTGTCAGAAGATAAATATATTGGACAATTAAGAAGTGTGTTTTTCAAACTATGTACTCTGCCATTAGCCGAAAAGTTTGAACGATATACGTGGGGAGCTGATGTATGTAGGTTTTTTTAAGCATTGTTAGTGCAGGCAATTTGATGTGACCATGAAAAATGATTGATCGTTGTTGAAAAAAAAAAAAGAAACTGGAGCAATGCAATGAGGTTCTACTATATGTGTTTCTGACTGCATGTATGTTCACTGGTCTCAGGTGAGCCTGCATTGTAAACTTAGACAATGTTTTGTTTATATGTAGTGATTATTTCTCTGCTATGATAAATTACGTTTCTCAGTTTGTGTATGAAGTTTTCAATCTGCAACTATTCCTACATAAGGCCGTGCTACAATTAAGTTGTCCCATGCTGTGTCCATTGGACACTGCGCGCCGATTGGCTGAAATGATCACGTGACTTTGTCCCTTGTGTCCCTTGCTGTCTCTTTGTCCCATGTATATGGCCAATATTTATAAATTTGTCCCTTCGTCCTATGTCCTTCGTCAAGTTAAAGAGGAAGAAGAATTTTCAAAACATTGAACGCCGCCAAAATTAACTCGTAAACATAAACATTCGTATTTATAATGTCAGTACAGAACGTGGAATGTAAAAAGAGAATTATTTAAACAAAAAAAAATATATTTAAACCAAAATAAGCGTCAATAAATTTCACGAACGTGACTAATTGACGAATTTTTTTAAACAGCAATTAAAAAAACACCGCTAATACTTTTTTCTAATCAACTTGTATAATTATTGTCAGTCTCCGAATCCACGTAATAGGTAAATAACAAAATAAAGGATGTTCGAAAGTACGAAAACTCCATTAAAATTAACTGCACTCTAGTGTCGCTTTTCTGAATCTGCAGGATGAGACAGCTCTATTGTGGCATCACATTTCTGGGTGTCCCTTGGTGATGTCAAGAGACGATGGGACAAGAGGACACGAAGGACCAAGAGACATGCGAATGTAGCACGGCCTTTAGTGTAACGTAACATTGAGATATCTTTAAATCTGAATTTACAAAAAAAAAAATCATCCTTCCCAGTGATACAATTATCATACTAATTCCTGTTAGGCACCAAATATAATGAAATAATATTGTTCGTTCCTTGTAAGTTTTAGGCTTTTTGTTGTGTGTGCATGCGCACGCGTGCTTGTAATATAACTTTATTTAGTCCATGTTAAGTTACCAAGAGAGCAGACTTAAAAATGTACTATGACTTATATTCTTGAATAAGCAATGTTTATTTAATTATGAATATACTTGTGAAAGAATTAGAACTTATTTTCTGACTGTGAGTTCTTAGTATGCAATACGTATTTAAAGAAATACTTCCTGAAGCATTGTTTAAAATAGACACAATAAGCAATACTTATTTCTGGCGCTATGAACTGAAGACCATACTTAAGCAAGAATGTAAGTTGTGCACTTGTTCCAAGCATTGTTTATATCACCACTGTGAATCCCACCGTATGTGAATTAAACTGGATGTTGTCAAATGTCCTTGTCTTGTCTTTGCTGAGTCCAACTAACTGCACATCCAATGATTCAATGTAAATGCGTTGAAACAACGCTTCATTATTGTGGATGAAGTTTGGTTTGTGGTTGGTATACTGTGATGGAGCAGTGATGAAACACTTGGCTCACATTTCCTGGTCCACCTACCTTGAACCAGGTTCCCATCTGTTCTCCTCAGTCACTTCAAGCGAATATTGGCGTGAGTCCACGTTCATTCACTAATGTATGTACGTAGACCTCGGAGGTGTGCGATAACAGCAGATAATGTAAAGTGCTACCTGTGTATTGTAGTGTTTCAACATTTTATTGCCAGAGCTTCCTTACTGTATAGTGTTTGGTCTCTTGTTTACAGGAGAAAGCCAAACATGTCTGCAGTCAGGTGAAGGCTACTTATAAAGTGCTGCTGAAATCACACCAAACAGGAATTACTTGGTTGCTTTTATTATCACAATACCAACTGTTACAATCGTCTCTGTGTCAGTGAAGTGTTTAACGACGTGGAGTGTACGCTTGAGGTATGCCTGTGATACTGGCGTGTTTTAGTCGTCGCTAGTAGTGGCGACTTATGTCGCCGAACCTGGTCTCTGGCCACATACAGTCGCAGCCTGACGGTACTTCCTTCGTGAAGGATTCCCAGCACTCTGTGTTGAAGTTGCGACGAAGAAAGTACATGGTCTGTGACTTTGGCATGCACGAGAAGCCAGGGTACACGCATCTCTGCAACATTCAAACACATTGTTGTGTAACTTATATACATTTAGTACAGTACTTTTTGTGTGTTCATGACCAGACAAAACATTACAGGTAAATAATTTGTTTTATACTGTATCTGTGCAGACTGTATTATATGCCTTCCTGTTATTTAAAGAAATAAAATCGTTCTCATGTTATTTTTGAACAGATTAAAGTTTTTCTGAAAATATTTAACTGTGTTTTGTTGTACATGTTTGCCAACTGACAGGTAATGTATTAAGTAACATGCTCACCTCCTATAAGATTGGGTCTGGGTGAAGCAGTAATCTTCCTCCAGAACATTATTTTATTATAATTAAATTATTCTGCTTTACTCTGAAAAGAAAAATTAAGTATGTTTGGTGTATCAGTTATTGTACCAACATTCTTCCAACTTGTCACGTTGCTTACTAGCTAAATGTCTCGGGCGTATGGTGCGCTCATTACAGCCTGTGATAAGATCGGGTGACACACACATCTAATGTAATAAATCCAACCACGTCCACACACAACACAGCAATAAGATGAATCTGAAATATGTAAAAAATCTCATCTGCTTGAATAAGGATGGAAATAAAACTGCATGAATACATAGTAATCGACAAAATATAAATTCAGTTGTTGCAATGGTAAGTAAACACCTCAAATCCAAGTGGTTTTTTTTCAAATGTTGGCCCACCAGAAGTTGGTACATATCACATCAAGTTAATGAAATGTTCTTTGAATAGACAACGAGCCAACCACTGGCTGCATGTCACCTACTGGCACCTGTTCCCGCATGTGTCTGATCATACTGTGTCGTCTTTTACCGACTGTCATAGGCTGCGTAACCACTTGTTTTCCTTCAACAAATTAATAGTGTGAATTTTTTAAACACTTATATACTGTTCAACTTAATTTTTTTAATAAATGAAATACATGGTATGTTCTGCCGTCAAATTATAATTTCAAACCAATCAGTGAGATTCAAAAGATTATTAGCTTATTTGTGACTCCTCGTGGTTCAAATGTGGTATGCCTAGGGTGACAAAGGATGTTAGGTAGGAAAGAGGATATAGAAGGCAAAAAATTTAGGATAACGTCTTTAGAATGAAGTCAGTGCTTTTATACAAATTATGTCAGAAACATTTACTTTTTTAGGTAATCCTAAACTAAACACACACATGTGCGTGTCACTATATATATTTCCGAAGAAGCCATTTCTTGTCAAATCAGAACCTGAATATGCCAAATGGCAACAGTCACAAACATTATTTCAATTTTTTTTAGCTTTATAGTAGCACTAGCTATACAAAGTTTATAATTGTGATTTCTGGACGACTTTTATGGTCACTGCGATTTTTTTTAAGCAAGTGAATCCAAATTTGAAATTTTTAAGTTTGCAGGAAATTTTAAATGCTGTGAAAGTGCTTTTCAAGACGTAATTTCCATAAGGGTATTTGCCTACTTGCCACAGTTAAAAAAAAATGTAGAACATAACGAGAGTTTCAGTTGTCAGACCTGTGTACAACAGACCATCGGAAAATAGCTAACAAAAAAAATTAACCAAAAGAACAGTGTGGTTTTGTTTTGGTCTTGTGCTAAACTATTAATAGTAATGTGTTGCTCGTACGAGAACCAACTTTACGAACAAAAATTAATTAAAGTTGGGTGTATTAATATTATGAAAGAATTCAGCAATTTTTTATGTGTTCTGTGGTTCATCTTTTATTAGAGGTCTATGTTAATCAATGAAATCTCTCTTAGACTCGAAAGCAAGTTTCAAGAGAATAAAATAGACAGTAAAATGGCTGTTGTTTAGGTTAGGCCTCATCCGGAATATGTTGTCGGCAGTTAGCTGTTAACATTTTTGCAGTACGCAGTCAGAAAATGAAAACTTATGTTTACAATGTGTTGTGACGTGCACTGGCAGGTAGCCTATACTTGGTTTCTTATCAAATAGTAATTTAATTTTTTTTTCTCTCTCAATTCATGTTTTTATTTTTTATTGTTTGTAAAATTTTAATTATGCCAACTTAATCAAAGGTAAGGATGTATAAGGCGGGATCCAACATTTTAATTGGGGATGAGAAATTAACATTAAAATGTTATTCAAAATTTAAATTAAACTGCTGAGGCAAGTTTAAAAGTAATAAATTTTATGGGTCAATTTTATCTGATTTATATAGTGTTTAGACTCATTTTAAAGCTAATTTAATTTCAAACAACTTTTCTAAGTAACTTTCTCTTGTATTTTGTTTCATTTTGATGTTTAAAATTTCAAGTAGATTCTGAGCTTGCCTCCTCTGGAATGGGATTTATCTGGCAGGCAGGTCAGAGTTCAGATGCTTGGAGGCACGAACAGAGGCATGCTGGAGTGCAGTGAGAGCAGCATGTCGTTAGGTCTTCAACTTGTCTGGTAGTGTCGTGCGCAACAAAACTCTGAAAAGGTGGTGATACGCGACAGATTGATGACGCAGCACATCCCCAATTAATAAACTGATGAATATTTAGCTGGTACAGTATTGTGAAATAAAACGCTTTCCAAATTTGTCAGTAACTGTGTTACATATTTTTTTTTCTGTTATAAATGTCAATTGACCAGCTTTTCAAACAACTTAGGGGCCCCTTTGTATCACTCCACCGCTCGGCCGAGTAAGTCCTGAGTGTTCGCCCGGGAGAAGTTAGTTGTGATCCATCGGAGCTAGTGAGCGGTCGTGAAGAGATGACAGATTAAGTCGTAGTTAGTTAAAGCTTGCAAACAGGGAGTCGTGGTACGTCGGAGCTTGGGCGCGGTCGCTGGGAGATGGCCGGCTGAGTGTTTTAGTAGTAGGGCGTCATGGCGGGAGTAAAAGGACGTATGAGAGGCTGGAGAGGGGCCCGAAGACTAGAGGACATTAGTAGAAGGGATTTTTTCTTCTTTTGCATACTGCCTTTTCATTTTACATTTATGTAACCAGAAGTAGGTACTTATAACCGCATAATCAGAACTAAGGTAGATAAGATGCCAGGGAAGTATTACTACTGAGCTCAAGCGGCAAGTCGTATTATGTAGATAGGAAAATCCACCTAAAGTAACCCTGGGCGAGCACTCACTACATTAATTGCCCTCGTCTTGTAAAGTTCTTGAAAAGAGAGGTTAAATAAAAGCTAAATGTTGATATTATTTTTTTATTTATTCATTCGTTGCTGATTAACGCCACTGCTATCCGGGCATCAGTATCATATGCACCACCTCTACATCAGCTCCTTTGTTTTCGTCCTTGTTCTGCCTTCCAACTACATATAATAGCAACGGAAGAGAGTTACGTCGTCGTCGCATGACTACCACAGGCGTAGTAGCATCGTAACACCTAACAACTAACACCCGTTACAGTGCAGTTTTGAAAATGTTTATATTTTGGCCATAGTTTTGGAAATATGACCATGATTTTTCTGACAAGAAAATTTTAACTATGTGGATGTATGTCAATAATAATTATCCGTTTGCAATAAAGAAAGAAATCAATGACGTGCAAAAAAGTGTACAAGGAAGAATATATTCCAAGTTTTAAGATTTGTTTTTCAAAATTATTATTTTTTCTTTCTGTTAACAACTTGCAGTCGGCGGTCCAAGAGAAAGGTGTTTCCGACTGCTAACTGTACATTGTGAATGTTTGTGCAGATATGTGTTTGTTAATATCTGACCACCGACTTGCTCATTCTGGACAGGCCTTTAAGTATCGCAATATGTTTATTTCCTATATATGAATGCATCTGTTAGGCCTTATATAAAGTTTTATATAGCTATTAAACTTAATAATTAAAACCTTACAAAATATTACATTTAAAAAAGGTAAGTGTGAGAGCAGTTAATTTACAGATTAAAAAAATACAAATGTAGCTGCGGCTTATCTGTTCAAAGTCCATAGGTAGAAGAGTACAGAACGCTGGAATGACTTTGTATTTACCAGTTACAGTGGCGAATCAAAGACGACTAAAAGACTAAGGGAAAGCCCCAAAATAGGCCAGAATGACTGGACATGTGTAGTTGAGACTACGGGTCAGCTCGTGAATATGCCAAGACGTGAGTAGGCCAGGGTGAGAACCCTCACAGATCAGGGTAAAGAGAATAACTCTTGACAAAATACTGACAAAACAACCACAATTTAAGATTTTAAAAAATGTAGCACTACAGTGTTATTACGTTGCAATATAAATGTTGCTACGTTATGTATAAAAAAATTAAATTATGGCAACTAATTTGCCCAGATCTGCCAAAAAGGCAGGAACACCAAGAACACCCATCTTGATAATGCGGTGGTTGACGACAAAGTGTTTTAAAAGCAACTGAACAAGCTGCAATAATGTTGAACAAACAAGTATCGGCAATGATCTGCAACAGTACCAACATAGGCAAAGAGCTCGTTGAAGCACAGTAGCATGTGACAATCACGTGATCAGAATCACTAAACTGCATCAAAATTATGCCGTGAAATACAGAAATCACACTCTGCAACGGCAGCAGCATATGGTATGAAGACGGAGGTATGACTGAATATGCAAAGGAATTTAAAGCACAGCAGCTTACATCCTAATAAGAAAATAAACTGTAGCGCGACGAGGGTCGGCTTGAACAGGAAAGAGTAGCTGTTAATTGAAAGTGAACTTTCAGAAATATCATTAATATGTTTAAAATTAATATCACTCAATGACACTTATTATAATATAAATTAAATTGAGGAAGTTAATAACGAAAATGTAATAACGTCAATTTAGAAAATGTCAATTTAAAAATCTTTTATGTATATAAATTTACGTCGTGTTGTATTTAATATAGTACAATAACTTTTGTAGTAATTGATGTTTTATGTTTGGAAGTAAAGATAGCAATTATTTAATCGGCATTGCCAGCCAAGATAACTTCACATTTATTTGTGTTCAAATATTTAATTACGTTAAATGTTGTGACCCATCAGAACAGGGAGTATGTATTATAAATTGGTGCTTAAAATTTGTTAGCAACACAAGTGTATTTTTTATACTTAATGTAGCAAAATAAGTTTTCATCTCCAGGTAATGCGAGCCCTCTGACAGTGTTTAGGTGTTTTGAGCAGAAGATTAACCTTGTGTGTATCTACATAAACAGGCGCGCTGAGGTTGCGTCAACTTTCTGACTCGTCGGAAATGCTGGAGGAACATTCGTTCACCTTCGTTGGTCGAGTCACCTACAGCGATAAGGGTGGTTGTTATGGCCAACACGCAATGTCAGAACCTTTTTGCCTGCTATGATGTGTTATTTTCTAGTCCTTATATCCTGAATGTAATATATTAACATATAACCACTGTTAAATGCACTTCTCGCTCACAAAAAGATACATTTTGCTCTGTTCAAGTATAATTTTTTGTGACAGTAGGAGATTCAATATCACTTTCTTAGATATCATAATTTTCTTTTTTATGTCAAAGAATACAGAACATGCACTTTGTGCAAATAAACCTGCATATTTTTGCCATGTAGGGGTTGGGGATGGGTCAAAATTGGTCAAAAATACTTTTAACGACCCTATTCCCGGAAACCACGAAGGGTCGTTTTAAGAAGTTTTTTGTACTTCAGAAATAATTTTGAAAGCAACAAGGAACAAATAAAAATTCTGATCCAACCGTTGAAAAAATATTAACTTTGGATTTTATGTTACCATTTTTCCTGCAAAATGACCAGACTGTTAAAAATATTAATTATTTCTACCCTGATGTGTCCAGTTGCACCATTCTACAAATCCTCACAGATCTTTAGTCTAGTGATATGTTAGTGGTGGGTGCCATACTCTACCTGGTTTGAGGATATCACGTCACCTGACGAAGCTCGAGTGTTGTAGGCCTTACAATGTATCTCTGTGTATCGCGCAGGCTGGTACTCATACATGTCATCTTCCAGGTGTATGTGCTTGATAGTAGTTTCACACAGTGGCCTGAAGTCCTGCACAACAAACACATTCACTTTATTCAGTTTCATGCCCATTTGGGCAAGAAAAGGGATTTTACAAAAGTTACGTACATGTATATTTCTTATTATCCTGTCTGTTACAACATTTTCTTAAATAATACTTATATTCTGTTCAAATGATATGGTTTAAATCTGTATATTAAGAATTATTTGCTATATCACTTATTATGTTACTTATTTAATCTCCTTAACTGCAAGCTAAGTAAGTTGAGACTACAGCTTCCTACTACAAAAACTTCAATTAGTGTTTCATACTTTCAGTTTGGTATTACGCATTACATATATGTGAATGAATAAGTGTAATATTATGTGTGATAGGTTGAAAACGAGGAGTTATGAAAATTAAATTCAGATTTAAAGATTACTCAATGTTACGTTATGTTTACAGTCTATGTAGAAATAGTTGCAGATTCAAAACTTCACCTTCAAACTCAGAAACATAATATAAACAAAACATTATCTAAACTTCACAATTCAGGCTTACATAAGCCAAGTGAACATACATGCAGTACAACATGTATAGTAGAACCTCGTTGCATCATACTAGCTTCTTTTCTTTTTCTTATGACAGTAGTCAATCATTTTTCATGGTGCCATCAAATTGCCTGTAATAACAGTGTTTAAAAACCTACATGCATCAACTTTCCACATCTAATGTTCAAACATTTCGGCTAACGATACAGTACTTTTACTTACGCATGATATTTACATACCTTCCTCGTTTACGTTTCTTGTTAACAACAGGTGTAAACAAATGTGCCACAACCTCACAAAAAACACATTTCCTAGCATCACAAATGTGGACAAACAAAGTATTTTTATAGTTTGTATTGACTGCTAATTTCTCTGTTATTGTTTCAAATATGTTTAACAGTCATTTATCTCGTTACAAGAAACAATTTATGTAACCGTACTATAGATTGTGCAGTGTGTACGTAGCCTAATGTAAATACAAACACCGCAGGACAAAGAGTTGACATGTTGTCACGTATATGTCAAGTATGTACTGTCTGGAAGTTCACTCTGCTCAAGTGAAATACATGCCTTTTTTTAATGTATTCATTCATAATTCAGTTCAAATAAAGTTTAGTAAACTTGGGGAGTTTCATTCCGTCATTTTGTGCATTTGCGAGTGAAGCCGAACACAACCATGCCCTAAAATACCATTACGAAAGATCAGTTTGTTATCCCGGGTAGACTAAATATCCACCTTCAGTGAAATTTGCTTGCATCCAATAAGTGAACTGGGCTAATTTCTTGTATGCTTTCGACCACAACGTGGTTAATCTGCGGTGATCTAATAAACCTGCCCATGTTACCATGAGAACTGAGCTAACTCCAGAAGGTTACTTTTTGTAAAC
>PNEQ01022990.1:20943-34996 GCA_003012365.1 Medauroidea extradentata
CCCCCCCCCCCCCCCCCACTCCAAGTGCAGTGCGTAAAATAATGTGGAAGTGTTGTGTAATTTAGAGCCAAGTTAGGTTAAATATGCTCATAATGGGAATCACCTGTGAGACGGACTACGGGGGGGTATTTTTATTTTGCTCAACTCGCTGAACACTGACTGGAACAGCCGGCGTAGTTTCGGCTCTGCCCGGAGCGCCACCCTCACCCTCCTTGCTGGTAGGATTCCGGGAAATTATTTTAGAAATTATTTTACGTAACACAATACTCAGTATTGTACTAGCTACATTCCTAGCGTTTGTTTTCTTTTTCAGATCCTACAGCGAGTCCTTATAATTCTAAATAGGAAATTTTTATGTTTACGTAAGTCATCTCCACACTGTTTGTCACACCCAGGGAATGATAAACACGTTGTCTTTGCTTTCAAAATTCAGAATTTAATTTACCCAGATTTTCTGGCATGGTTTCAAGGGATGTGTATCTTATTTTTAAAAGAGTACTGAGTTGATCCCAGGCGTCAGCGCTGCCTCCGTGTGGTACCAATCGCCATCTTGGTTTGGAAAGTCTTTTGTGTGCGCTAACCAGGGTAAGTCGTGTTTCTACCTTTCTTGCTTAACTGTACGTAAAGTCATTGTCTGTAGTGTTGTTTGGTATCCTGTGTCTATTTTAACTTCTTTATTGCTTCCCCGGTCATCTCCTCCACATTGCAAACGGCACGGGGAGGAGTTTTAATTTATGATAACGGCCGACTGCATTCTGTTAATTCGCTAGTGCCCCCGTGGGCTAGCTTCATTTTGTTTAGCACCGGCCAATCTCGCCGCCTTTCTACTTCTCGTGGGTTCGCACCGGGTTGTCCCCGCATCAGGCTGCTCAGCTCATGCGACCGTGGTAATTTCTGCATCGATTCTTGGAATTTAGTTCAACAAAGTGTTCACCTCTACAGGCATGTGTCCGTTGCCTGTAATAGGAAGACCTGGCAGGTACTTAAGTGTCTGATGTGCGTGTGTATAATGTAACACTTGTGCAACGAGAATAAAACCTAAAATCTAAATTATCTGTGTTGGTAAAAGTTTGTCTCCCGTAGGTTCTGTAATGTAAGTAACCACGTGACCCTCTCGACCCAGCGGTCCCGCTAGAGAGTAAACTAGTTGCCAATAGGAACCATACACCCTGAGTTTAACTTGTGCTCTACCTGTTCCCAGCCAGGCGTGTTGATGGTGCCTATTTCAAAATATTTCCTAACACAGAACTTAAATATTTTCAGCAAAACCTTAGCATAGCAAAATCCAAACCCCCCCTATGGCAGCGGGTAGCGCGCAACACTTTGGCAATTACTATCAAAATTTTACGGCAACAACCTACGACATTTCTGTAATTTTATCATGGTTATAGACACTGCAAGATCATTGCTAAAATTTTACGTAAGAATTGTGAGTGTATGGTTTTGGGCAGATGATAAAATTAAGTTTATTTCTGGAGACACCTAACGCAGAATAACCAACATGTGGACCGGAAGCTATTTACGTGCAATCAAAGACAGAGGAGCGTGTAGGCAGCAAATGTCTACCAGCCGAGCCACCCCTCCCCCCATCCTTGCAGCGCACTAACGGAGCCTGGCAACTGACTCATCATAGGTGGCACTCAGCGGTAAAACAGAATTTTCTCCATGATGCTGCTGCGGCGTAACCTGAAGTGCGAGTTGTGCGGACTGGTGCGGGATGTGGACTTGCAGAGTAACAAAATTTGATGAAACTTCAATTGTTCGTGTAGCCAAGGAGAAGAAAACACACGTAAGGGGACGGGATCTCTGTACAGAATGGACGTTTACGAGGCCAGGGCGAACCGGTATGACTCGCCACGCTGTGATGATATGGGACTTGAGTGGGCATGCTGTGTAGATTTGTCAGATGAACCGACACAGAAGGTGTGCGAAAGCACCGGAACTAGTCACATTTGGTGAGGGTGTATTTGCCTGCCAGGAATTAGCGAAGCCCAACATGACAAAGATTTGTGAAGACGTAGCTGGACTGAACCCCAGGCACGTTACCAGTACGGGAAGACAGCAAAGCTCATCGGGTCTTGAGGCAAATCGTGCACACGGCACCAAAGATGTTGATGCCAGAGTACACCGGACCATACGGAAGATGTGGCCCACTTCGTCGAAGAGTGCATGAGGCAGTTGCAGCAGTCAGGGGCACTGCAGGTCAAGTGGACAGAACATGTGGGCAGACGGCTGTGGGGAATTGGAACTTGTGGCAGCGAACGGAGGTACCATGGACAGAGTTTGTGAATGGACTGAAAGACCGATTTCCGCCAGCGGAAGTCTGCACTGTGTGTATTGCGCAATTTTATGGAAGAGAGAAGGCGAAGCGATGGAGAAGTTCATTTCGCGGAAGTTCCAGCTGTTGCAGCACATTGGTGGTTGAGGCGTGTTCTCGCTTTGGAGAAATCCAAATGTGATCATGCATCTCCCTGTTTGAGGTGTCGGAGCGGTGCCACACTCTAGTATCCGAAGGGAGTAACCACATACACACTCACAGGGGTGCTGATGTTGCTCTGGAGCTCGTATTTGTGGGCTCAGCCTCTGGTGCTAGCTTTATGCTTCCGTGACCCCTCAGCACAAAAACCTCTCATTCCCAAGTCAACCTGCAGCCTCCTCGTGGCGCCACCGGATCTTAGAACCGATGCAGGCTCTGGCGTGCAGGCCCTATGCATCTCGGCTCCTCACAGTTGAGAAAAGGGGTATCTGCTTTGATGGATTCTCCGATAGATGGCAACAAGGAGAAATCACTAGGTTAGATGTTAGACTACCTAGCGCTCAGGCTGTTGGGGCCCAAAAGCCCATATCTCCAAGTGGGAGACTAAGGTAATGGAAATGGACGAACCGGATGCGGTCTGGGGAAAAAGGTCACACGCCTGAGCCGTGCGGCTGTAAGGGTGGCCCCCCGGTGGGTGTCCCGTCAAAAGCTGGACCCTGTGTAATCCGAAGTACCCAGGCGGTCTGGCTGGAAAACCCTCAAATGCCATGGAAATTAGGTAATACTACGGGCGACCAGGTTTACCCCACGGTATGGTTATCTGCCGTGTCTGGTCTGGGTTGGATTCGTTGTGGTGGTGGTTGCCTATATGCTGGGCAGGCCTGGAGGGGACCTTTCCCCTGAGAAAGGCCGACGATTGGCTGCGAAAGTGTCCGGGAGCAGGCCCGGTGAGTCTGTTAGGGGTAAGATAGGCCCCGACTCAAACCAAGAGGTGACTGAGCTGAGGATCTCAGTCGGGGGGTAGGCCAGTGGGCGAGAACCAGGGATGGGTGGCCCTTGGCTCTCTCGCTAGCCCCTGTCCTCCTTTGGAAGGTGAACGGAGGCGCAGTTCAAAGTTCCATCAAAGGGTTCGTGCGGTTCCACCTGGCTATTAGCTTAAGTTCACTGCGTAGTAGAGCGTGATCTCTTTCCTCGCCCAAGAGGGCTGGGCGCTGGTATGGCTTCGGCTAAGAGGCACCGTTAACAAAGAAAACCGCGGGAAACTGCGGGTAAATTGGATCGTTGTAGCACACAGAACCAGACACGCCCATTCACAATGCGCTGCCCGACACGACCCGGCACCTACACGAGGCGGAGGCGATCCAGCGGTTTGTCCTAGCTAGCCATGGAGAGAGTGCCGAGGCGTTTGTGAGAAGGGCGCTGACGGTGGAAAATGGACTGAAGTAGTTGCTTTGGAGCAGGAAGGTAAGGGCATATTGCCCCCCAAACTCGGGCCTGGCCAGCCGGGCAATTAAATATGGCGAGACGAGGACGTACAAGACGGAGCAGAGAGAGTAGAGACCAGGGCTTATCACAGCCGGACCACAACCGGAGGCGATGACCTGCCAACGAGAGACGTCACAACCCCGCAGTGTCATGTGTGACTGGTGCCTTCGTTCCACTGGCATAGGCACTGCCCAAGGGGAAGCCACCAGCCGGGAACGAATAGCTGGAGGAGACAGGCCGGATACTCACCTCCCTGCGGTCACAGCAGTAACAATCCTCGAGACAACTGATGCCGGACCGGTGGCAAACATGGTTGTCGTTGGCAGCCGCCTCCTGATGAGGATTCCGGTGGAGATCAACGGAAGAACGACTGCAGCCCTCGTGGACACCGCAGCCAGCCACACTCTGGTGCAGCCGGGTTGCGTCCCAGTTGCCGACCTGCGCAGCGACCCGTGGGCACTCCAGCTCGCCACTCTCGAAAGCGCAGGTACAATGGAGACTCGAGGTGGCAGCGAGGAGACTCCACGTAGGACCAGGTGAGCACTCTACTGTTTATTCTTGTGACGAACCAGTGTTTCAGACCAACAGAGTTGTGACCCTTGACGACCTATGACGACCTAGCTAATGACGTCCCTCTAGAATTCAGTGAGAAAGTAGAATGGGTACTTAGAGAATGACGGGACACATTCACATTCTCAGATTTGTTGCATGCTGCCAAACACGCAATTCCGATGGCCGACAAGGAACCAGTATACATGGCACCTAGGGGAACGGATTTGAAGAGCGGAGGGTAATTCGTGAACAAGTGAATGAGATGTTGGGGGATGGGATGATAGAACCCACGGACAGAAGGTATAACTCCCGGATAATGTTAGTCGCAAAGGACGGCTCCATGCGTTTTTGCATGGATGTTCGCCCGCTGAACACGGTAATGGATCCCCCCCCCCCAACACCCTCAACAGAGTGTTAATGAGGCATTGGCAGGATTTGAAGGACGTTCGTGTGTTCAGGACACTAGACTTAAAAGGCTACTGCCAAGTCCCCATACGCAGACAGGATAGTGCAATGACAGTTTTCACAATGCCCGATGGGCACCATTTTCATTTCAGGGCTATGCCTTTCGGCCTCAAGTGCGCACCTTCAACTTTTCAGTTCATGTTGGCAAGGGTGCTGGAGGGCCTTATCGGCAAGTGCGTGACCACGTACTTAGACAATATCATCATCTGGTCAAGGCGCTGGGAGGAGCACGTGCGACACTTAGGTCTAGTTTTGGAACCCATGGCCACACACCAACTTGTAGTCTCACCTGCCAAATGATATATTGGACAAAAAACAGTAGATTTCCTGGGTCATGTAGTCAGTACGGAAGGGCACGAAGCGCACCCCGCACTCTTGCGCAGGATCGCGGAAGCAGAGCCCCAGAAAACATGGAAGCAACTCCAGTGCTTCATCGGCCTTGCTAATTGTTTACTCAACTACGTTCCACACTTTTGCCGAACTAGCCACGCCACTGACCGACCTGATGTCGACTAAATATTGTTACCGCTGGACAGAATGAGCACAAGATGCATTTTAGACGCTTATGGCGACATTCCAACTGCCACATCCTATTGTGCATTGACCCACAGATATGCCTACATGTACAAACCGATGCCAGTCTGATCGGCTTAGGAGCACTACTTTGTCAGGTTGCAGACGATGGGAGTCGCAGAATCATTAACTACTGCACCGCGAAATTCGGTAGGGCCGGACTGCAGTACCATAGCAACGAACGCGAATGCCTGGCAGTGGTGTGGGCCCTCAAGAGGTACCGCCCATGCTTGGAAGGCTGTAAATTCATGCTCTGTATTGACAACAAGTACCTGACCTGGTTTGACAGTATGCATGGGCAGCGCGGGAAACCGGTGTGCTGTACACTGCTATTGCAGTCGTTCGATTTTGACATGGAACACGTGGGGGGGGGAAGAAAACGAACTGCCCGATCTGTTATCATGTAAACCAGACGATAACGAGATGCTGCAAGACGAAGAGGAGTGTGTACACCTGTGAGTACTGAGTTATTCCCATGCGTTAGCGCTGCCGGCATGTGGGACCAACCGCCATTTTGACTCGGCTAGTGTTTTCTGCGCGCTGATTGGGGTAAGTCGTGTTTCAACCTTTCTACCTTAACTGGATGTAAAGTAAGAGTCTGTAGTGTTTTTTGGAATCTTGTATTTATTTTAAATTCTTTCTCACTTCCCCGGTCATCTTCTCCATGCTGTAAACGGCACGGCGACCTTTTTAACTTAAAATTTATGATAACAGATGACTCCATTCTGTTAATTCGCTAGCGCCCATGTGGGGTAGCTGCATTTTGTTTAATATTAGGCGATCTTGCAGGCCGTTCGGCCTCTCGCGGATCTGCGCCGGGTTGTCTCCGCTTCAGGCTGCTCGGTTTATGGGACCATCATAATTTCTACATCAATTCTTGGCATTCAGTTCTACAAGTTTTTCACCTCCTCTATGGGCACGCGTCCGCAGCCAGTAACAGGAAGACCTGCCAGTACTGAAGTGTCTAATGTGTGTGTGTAATGTAACTCTCTTGTGCGACGAGAATAAAACCTAAAATCTAAAGTATCTGTGTTGGTGAACATTTGTCTCCTGTAAGTTCTGTAACGTAAGGCAGCCTAAGTAACCACGTGGCCCTATCGACCCACCGGGCCCGCTAGGGGGTAAGCTGGTTTCCAAAAGGAACCATTCACCCTTAGTATCTATAAGAAATCTGAACATACCTAGTTGGTAGTGTTGGTTTCTGCAAGTTTACAAACAGAAACCTATTTTAATACCCAGATAGGCAATTTTTCAATTTCTGGTAACACAGTTTTTTAATTCTCATTTTCAAGCAGATCTTAACATCCGCATGGTTTCGCGACTGTATAAAAATTTTGTCGTAAAAACTGCAATGATGTCTTTCCCAAACATTAAAGTTGTCATATTACTACGTTAAATATACGGCAGTTAATACACTAAGCACCCATACTGAAATATCCCCGCCACATTAACAAAATTATAAATTTAAGCTTGGCGAAAACCATGTTTACTAAAACATCACCCAACTACAACAACATGCCCTTCCATATTTGCTGGATAAATAAGATATTAAAGTTTTTTCCCTTTGCACAGTTTCCTCCATGTTTTTCAGCAATTTTTGCATGGAAACAGTAAACTGGAAAGACATATCAAATTAAAACAGTCTTATGAATTGTTTTGTGTGAGTCGCCCATTCAGCCAGACAAGGAACTACCATCGATCGGTTATGTTCAGCAAAGTTCAGGTTAGGTTCGTACGATGCGTGAATAATGATACTTTGTGGTGAAAATGGTGGTATAGTGGCTATAAATGAAGCACACTAGTTCCAGAAACTACAGCATTGCAGTTTTCTTTATTATCTACGACACTGTATGTCAGTTAAGTACGATCTACAACCACATGTTTGATACCGAAATTATACGATTTCAGCACCAGATTTCTTGTTATGAATTAACCAAACAAAAGAAGAGTTAGAAAAATCTTGGAAATCCTGTAATAATTAACATAAATTGTACAGTCATACAATAGGGCACAAAATCGTACACTGTACAGGGTCTAATGTTATGACGGGAAGCCAATTGTCACAGCCAATTTCACCATTGACCAGCAATCGAAGTTTTTCGCCAAGGAACCAACATCTAAGTCCAACAGCGCCTATGTTTATAAATAATCATAGTTCGCTACACTGAGGTCATTGACACGAACCAAGTCATACCCAAGCTAATAGCTGAACTGCCACAGGACAACCAGACAAGGTGTCGGAAGAAATTAGTAAATTAATTAATGCAAGATTATACGCAGCTGCCGAGAGTAGAAAACGATATCACAAAATCAGCGAGACGTGTAAGTTTAATGTAGGAGATCATGTGTTACGACGTACTAACTACGTAAGCTCGCTCTTTGAGATCACGTAACGAAGAAATTGTTTTTGCTCTTCACTGGTCCGCTGATTGTGTCAGCGATAGTCAGGAATAATTGCTACGAACTGACGTATCCTGATGGAAGGCCCGCAGGACGTTACAATATCACGCAGTTGAGACCCTATATCCAGCCACGAGTATGAAAGTTATCTGTAGTCTGAAGATTTATTTTCAAGAGTTTTTTTTTTGACTTGGCATGTTTCTGTAAACTAAGTGATCTATTTTTTTTAGCTGATGTAACAGCGAAGTTGTGTGTTCTCCTAATGATGTTTGATGAGTTTATTTATTTGTATATTTTACGAGGAGTTCCAGTACTATGATGTTTATACCTGACGTAATTATGTTGTGGATAGCCTATATTATTATATTGTATTATGTATGGTTGAAGAGTTCGCCAGGTGAGTGAAGTGTAATGCCACCCCTGAGCATAGTTGACTTTTATTATGAGGCTCTACGATGTACTGATGCTATAAACAATGAAAACTCAACGTAAATTATGTAGAACACTCGTATCACTTAGGAGGGAAGGTAAAATGTATTACCGCTAAATTTTGTCAATCTTTGAATATGAATTTTCACTCGTCGATACCTACTCTGAAGTTGCATTGTCTCAAATATTTAAGGTCCTGAACTATGTTTATTATGCACACGATACGACCAACTTGAAGAACGAGAGTAGCTAAACATGTTTACTTAAGGGAGAAAACACTACAAAGCTGATATGTGATGAAATGATTACACTAACACTCTTACGAACTAGTACTTACTGCGTTTTAGGTAATCCTATTTGTTTTGCAAGTTGCAAATCCGGCGAATATATTGTTGAGAATACCTTGTATTTATGTTCTGTATATGATGAGCATTTAGCTTGTGTATGAGAATAACTATTTGTTTACATATGAATGACAAAGTATATTGTGAGTATTGTTGAGCAGAATTGATATTGAGATGATTATCAATGACATATTTTGAATTTGAAAATACGTTAAAGTCGTTATTTGTGTCGGAGATCACGTATATTTACATGTTATTTTAGTCAACTATTGTTGTTTTGTTTTCAGTTAGGATGCTGAGCATTGCATGTCCACTCATTGTTGTTAGGAATTTGAGGCAGTATTGTCTCTGTAAAAAGCCTTAACCTTTAATGTACATTAGGATCTTCAGAAGTATGCTTATCTAACTGTTGATTAGGTAATGCTCAGTTAGGATTGAGACTTAAAAACCCTCTCACTCAAAGTTAGATGCATGTGGTGGCACAGATTTGCTATCATCACGGACGAGCGTACATCTAATGGAGAAAAGAAGACGAGCACAGAAGAGAGATCTACAGTAAAGGCTAGTTGATTATGCTCAGTAAAGACAATGAAAATTAAGTGGTTTGATAACTAATTTTCAAATACAAGTTGTAAATAGATCCCGCCATGTTCCCAACGAACTTTTACATAACAGGGATATTTTAATGTTGATATCTAATAAAGTATTTAAGGCACATAGACATTATGCTACCAAACTCTTAAGAACACTTTAATAAAGTGATGAACGAGTGTGTAAAGTGTTATGTGATGTTTTGACTGGTGAATCTTACCTACAAAACGCTACGCTATTTACCGCGACGGTAATAGGTATTACCGTTAGCCGGCAACTGAACTATGGGAAGAGAGATAGGCAGTGATTATGGCCGCCTGCAGGGCTGCCAACTTCGAAGCACGCAACCACTGTGCGTGTGCTCCTGTCTGCATTGTTGACAGCGCCAACTACACTATCACGACGAGAGCAGAAGTTTTGAATGCAACACAAAGTGTTTGCAAGGTTTTTTGTGTATTTTGAAAGTGTATTGTTATTGTTTGTTTCAGACAATCAACGATTGAACTGCAAAGATGTATTATTTCTATTTTCGTCATTGTTGTATGTTTCTGCAAGACAGATTATTTCTTTTGAACTTTAATCTAGGAAGATTTCTAAATGTCTTAATTGTTAATTATTTTAAGTGAATTTCGTACTTTTTGCATTATGTACTTTTCTGCAATCACCTAATTAGCTAAGTATATCAACTTAGGCAATTTGCAGGTGGGGCTGTCTGTAACGAGATCATCACAGATTTTAAAGTTTATTTATGTTTGATGATATAACGAACTGAGAAAGACTTTGCTATTATAGAAAGCATCAGAAGTTTTAATGTTTTGACAGTTCCCACCTTACTATAGTAATTTTTGTTCAACTTAATTAATTTAATGTTATTATTGTTTGTGTTAGATTAAGAAAATCTCTCACTCCTAGTTATTTGTAATAGACGTTAAATTATCCAGAAGCTATTTAAGATTGTTATGGAATTTCTGAAAACACTCTTATAACTTTTCTTCTTCGAAAATACTGCAAATATTTTATGAATATGTTAATATTATCAAAGTTTTGCATAATTGTTGATTTAAATATTTTCTTAATTTATTCTAACATCTGCTAAATAATTTTTAATGTAAATTTAAAATACTTGTTTAAAATGTTTTACTACCATATGATTGTACATAGTATAATTATAGTTTAACTTACTAGGTATAGAGTAATTATCTGTTCCAGAGAGGTTTCTCTGAGCAGATTGCAGGTTTTATACCTCTTTTGTTGATTGGTTGCCAAGGCAACGGCTTCCAATTTGGAGAAGAACATAGATTATATGCTGTATTGTACAGAGCAGAGAGAGAGAGTTCCCAGAATTTTGCTAGGTGAAGCATGCGGCAGAATCGGCCCAGGAGAAAATGGAACATTTTCATTTCTGCCGTCACACTAAGGTTAGGCTTGGGAACTCAATAGATAGAGGACAGTACGTCCGTCAGTTTTAGGCCATTTTGAGAAGAGGCCCGTCATCAGTAAAATAATTAGGTTAATTTTTGAAGTGTCATGAAGACAACGAGACCTTCAGACTACATTGTAAGGATAGCCATGTTGAATATGTATGCCTGTAGCGTCCCCACGCTTACCCATCTTGTGTACAAGGCCGACCATTCCAAATATTGACTTGGATATTCAAGTCAAATTTTATTTCATACAATTTTTCGTCTACTAATTTTAAATGAGTTTGGTGTGCCTAATTTTTGCCAACGAGCTCAAACCCAGAGGTCCTGTGTCAGAATATCATGTAAACCGACTGAGCAAACATACATACTTGAACTTAAATTTTAATTTTATCCACAGCCGAGGAATTTTAATAGAACCTAATATCAACTCTAACCAAACTCAAGATATTTTCTACTTTATAGTAAATTGTGTCTAAACTATGTGTTTAACCTAGGGTGAGAGATATTAGAATTTAATTTTTTTTATTTATTTTCATTTTCTTCAATAAACTGCTCTATCAATTGAGATGTGGTGCCTATATTTTAATGACGAACCTACAAGAATCTACATTGTGGTAAGAAAAGGTATCTCATGCAAATAGAAATTAACTTACAAATTAATCCTTTCTCAACTTACCTTAGTCACACTAAACACATCATCATCATTATCACTAATAATATTAGAAGCCTTCTTAAAAGTTTCAGTTAGGAAAATATTGTACATTGAAGGTGCTACTGCCATTTTACAAAATTGCAACGAAGTTTGGGCAGTTCTTAACAAATAGTTTCAAGAGCCAATGCCATATGAAACGAGGTGGTTATAAAGTGAAACATCTAGAATGCCATGGCAAGGAAATTGGACATTCTCAAGACGAGCTACAAATATTATTGCACTTCATAAACCATTATTTTGCACCGCAGCCGATAATGCGATGGCAGTTCAATACAACTGAATACATATTTTTTATTTATTTTTATATTTTGTTGTATTCAAGTGCTAGAAATTTCAGCAAAGTTCTTAGACCTATTCAAGGCCTGCAGTATCTAAACCTATATTTCCACATTTACCAATTTTGTACATCATTTTTAAACTGTGAAGCATTTGTTTGAAATTCGTGTTCCACTTCTTTGTTTTAGATGGGAAGAACATATAAAAGCAAAATCAATAAATCATACTGGACCGTTGAAGACATGGCAAAAGTTCTCCATGAAATAAGAGGTGGGCATCCTATCAGAAGAGTGGGAAGAGTATTCAACATTCCAGAATCAACCCTTCGAGACAGGCTGAAATCTGGTTCTTCAGAGACTGCATAGCTAGGAAGAAACCCGGTATTTTCTCGAGAGCAGGAAATTGAATTAGCAAATCATGTTATTTTAATGAGTAACCTGTTCTTCGGATTAACGCCTATTGAGCTACGCCGATTGGCATATGAGTTTGCAGAAGTCAACGGAATTAAAAACGACTTCAGCAAGCATTCCAAACTTGCAGGGAAAGACTGGCTGAGCTCATTTCTTAAGCGTACTTCAAATATAAGTCTCAGGAAGCCTGAAGCGACGAGTGTTAACAGGACTAGCGCTTTTTATGAACAGGAAGTTCAGCAGTATTTCTCAAACCTGGAAGAAGTTATGGAAAAATATAAATTTTCTGCCAGAAATATTTATAATGTTGATGAATCGGGAATTAGTACTGCCTGCGAAAATATTATCTCCAAAGGGCCAGAAGCAAGTAGGGTCAGTGACTTCACGGGAGAGAGGAAAGAATGTTACTGTTGTTTGCTCAATGAGTGCGTCCGGACGATTCGTGTCTCCTATGTTCATATTCCCTAGAATGCGTGTTTCACATCAACTGAAGAAAAATGGACCGAAAGATGCAATTTACTGTTGCTCAAAAAATGGGTGGATCAACGAAGCATTATTCTTTGAATGGTAACAGCACTTCAAGAAAGACGTTAAGCTTAGTGTCCAGGAACCTGTTCTTCTAATATTAGATAATCACGCAAGTCACATTTCCCTCCGCATTCATGAATTTTGCAAGGGCAGTGGTATAGTGATGGTGTCGCTTCCTCCGCACTGTTCTCACCGCCTTCAGCCGCTTGACCTAGTGTTTTTTGGACCTTTGAAGACAGTTTTTAATAGAGTGTGACAGATATCTCAAAACCAGCGAACATGAAAAAATAACTCACTACGTACTTGCAGAGCTATTTAACCGTGCATATCTTCAAGTGGCGTCTCTAGAAAAAGGAGAATCTGGCTTTAGTGCAGCTGGTGTTTCTCCGTTCAATCCGCATAAATTCAGCGCTGCTGATTTTTCCCCTGCAAAAAATTTTGCTACCATTTCTTTACTACCAGAAGAATTGAGTCTCCCATCCACTTCGGCAGAAGTAGTGGCTACTAAAAACAGCAGGTCTATCTGTGATGCACCACAAGAGCAGATGGGTGCACATTTTTCAGAAACTGGGATATCAGATAATGCACCTGCACATTCCAAACAGTCAAGTGCCAGTTCAGAAACGATGTCAAACTGTAGACCGAGGCCTACATGTGTTAGTGAGTTGTCACCTATCCCAAAGAAAATGAAAAAAATCAATCTGAAAATGACAACAAAAAAAAGCATTTTGAAATGTTGACTAGCACCCCTATGAAATCGAGACTGACTGTAGTGGAACTTAAGAAAAACAAAAAAAGCAACAATAACAGCAAGAAACTGAAAAATGAGGCCAAGAAACCGACATCTAAGAGAAACTTTAAGAAGTGTGTTTCCAAAGATCATAGTGACTCTGATAGTGACAGTTATGGTGAAATTTGTGATGGCAATAATATTGATGATATCGACATTGAAGATAGGCAAAGTTGTGATGTTTGCATAGTGTGTGGGGAATTCGGTATGGACCAAGAACTTTGGTACAGATGTGTCCTTTGCTCATCATGGTCTCATTCGGAATGCAGTGGATGGGATACAGCAGAAGGATACACATGTGATATGTGCATTCGGAAAGAAAAAGTAAAGAAAAAGTTGTAATTTTTCTTTGTGATGAATATGCACATTACTTCCTGTTGGATATATTTGATAGCCTATTGCTAATTTGGTTATAAATAGTTACTTGTTCAAGTGTTGTAGTGCTACAAATACTGTAACTGCTGACAATGTTATGTTTTTGTAGTAAAATCATTTCATGCAGGATTCCCCCACAGTCAGAGGTGCCAACCTTTTACCAAAGCTTTCAGTAGTAATTTTGCAAAAAATCCGTATTTTTCAGTATTTTTCCGTAGTGAACGTATAAACTTAAGCCCATGGTACATTGACCATAAAAGTCGTATAGAAATAACCGTAACCGCACCGTAAGAAATTCACACGGTTCCATCCCTCTTACGACTGCTAAGCAGCGGTACGGTGTGTTGAAGCATGTGCCACTAAAAATGTGTGTACAAAATTCAAATTTTACGGTTATTTCTTACGGCGATTCTAGCACGGCCTTTAAATGTGTAGGCCTAAA